>BGNK01000976.1:2123-21982 GCA_003297005.1 Symbiodinium sp. clade A Y106 | reverse complement strand
GTGTTGAAACCCACCTCCGGGCGGCGTCCACATGGGGCTTCGACATTCCTGATGTGACTAAGCGTGGGTGATGCGACTAAACGCGGATCGGGCGTCACCTTGGGGTGTTGTGACTAAGCGCGCCCTGACGCGACTTAACCCCGCTACACGTAGGGGCCTTAATACTGACCGACGGTTTTTTGGGGCTCCTTATTCTTGTTATAGTATACTGGGCCCGAATGCCGAACATATGCGAAAAACCTTCTCTTCATGATCCTTCCCTCGAAACCTTAAACCCTAGACCCTTCAAGTGGAGGTACTGCCGATGGCTCCTCTCGCTGCCGCTGCATTAGGCAGCTTTGCCGCTGCCTGGCATCTTCGACTGCACAGGAGGGTTCCTTTTCGGGTCCCTTTCAGAATTTTAGCTACGTATTCTAAACAGGTAGTATAGGTAATAAGGGCCTTCGAGATTGCAAGAGGCTTTGGGCGTCATTATTGTGCAGTTTTGGGGGGTTCGGGTTGGGGGCTGAAATGCAGATGATCGTTGTCGATTAGGGCCGAAGGGGTTCTCCTTGATGAGGTGCCCTAGAAAGAATACATAGATCATTCGGGGACGACCTCAGAGGCATGGTTTTGGGTTTGGAATTTAGGGTGCTGCAGGACAACCCTGCTTGGGACTTGGGAAAGTACTTCTGTGAGCTCGAATCGCCATACCTTGGTCTTTCGTGGACGAGCTTGTGCCCCGAATATGGCGAGACCAGTGAATTTTTCAGGCATGGTCTTTGGTGCCATAGTCCTGGTAATTCCCTAACTTGTACTAGTACTCTTGAAGTGTGCTGCCAAAGTATCTGTCATGGGCCATGCAGACTATCACCTTCTGCCGATCTAGTGTTCAAGGCTCCCCCAGCAAGGAGAGTCGTGCCCTGAACTCACGTTGGGTATACATGGGTCATGCTGAACCTCAAAGTGATCTTCAGGCCTTTCGATGCCAGATTCTGGGGAGCTTGGATTCCCGTAAAACCTACACCCTCACTGCGAGACCCGCCGCGGAGCCGCCAAGGCACCGACACTTGCGTGGCTGTGTGGAGGCCTCTAGCATCTATTTGCGATTTCGGCTTTCATGTCCAATTAGGGTGATACTGCTAGACAGAATGATGCCGATGCAGGAGACGGGATTAGGAGGAGGAGGAGGAGGCGGAGGAGGAGGAGGAGGAGGAGCAGGCGGAGGGAGCGGAGGAAGATGATGACGACGGGGATCATAGAGCATCTTTGTACCTTGTAGGTTTCGGCTTGAAACGCCTCCAGGCCTTTCTCCAAGGCTCTCTTGTGTGATCCATAAGCCCTAAACCCTGAACCTAAACCCTAAACCCCCACAGCCCGAAACCTGAGGCTCTTTCGCCGGTTTGCTCATGACTTTGCTAGTTCGGGCTCTAGCGAGGCACAAGAGCCTCCAAAGGGGGTTCAACTCTTCCACAGCCCTTTCCTACCCTCAGCTCCCATGCCTTTGGCACCCCTCCGGCCCTGCTGTAGGGGCCTTAATAATCAGAACAGGGTTTTGGGGCCCACTATAACAAGGAACCCCCCAAAATCGTACAGGTATTTATTTAGGCCCCTGTATTTATGCCCAAACAGTTCAATCCAGAACCCTTAGATCTTAAACCCTGCATCCAGCAGCTGCAGGAGGGTCGTGTGACTCAGTAAGTAGTTAGTCGTTCTTCTAAGTCTTAGAAGTATCATATCCCCAATAGGGTCCCTTGTAGGGTACTTTTAACTATTTAATAACTACTTACTAAGTCCCGCGGCCCTCCAAGTGCAAACCCTATAAGCCTTATAAGCCCTATAAACCTCATAAGCTCTATATAAAGTAACTACTTACTAGGTCTTCCGGCCCGCCAATTGCAGGAGGGCCTCTTCTTCCACCTTTTGTTCCGCAGCGTGGGCACGTGGATTCTGGTGTACATGCAGGCATCTGGCTCCGAGAGAGGCGCGGGGGTGGGGACGAGTGTGTGGTTGTTGTGGTTTTGTAAATTTCGGGTTACTGGCTTCGGGCCACATGGAAGAAGGTTCAACACGAGGACTGCGTTTTTGCACTACTGCTTGTGGGACGGAGGGTTTCGAGTTTGAAAGATTTGCCGTTCAGAAGGTGCTCCAGGGTGGGGGAGGACTGGGGGCCATTTAGGGTTTAGGGTTTAGATTTCCGCTACCAGTTAATTTCCAACCCAAAGCCCTCAACCGTAAACCGTAAAGCCTCATCCCGAAACCCCGCAACACCCTAGGCCGTACACCCTACAACCCCAAGCCATAAATCCCCAGCCTGAACCAAAATCACTAATATAGGGGCCTAAGTAGTTTAATATAGTGGCAGTATAGTATACCCCAAGACGCTATTCTAACTATTCAGGCCCCTAGATTATACCCCTATAGATCCCTTGTAGTAGCCCTTATATAGAACCATTTAAAGGGAACCCTATGATAATTCCCCATATTAAACCCTAAGCCCTAATCCCAGTGGTGGAACTTAAGTAACTTCTCTGGTCCAGTGGTGCTTCCGGACATGGCGATCTCAAGCAGAATGAAATATGTGGGTGGTTGTCAAAATTATGGTCCCTTTTTGGGTCCTTATTATAATACGGCACCCAACATTTAGGGTACCCAAAAAGGGACCATAATTTTGACAACTACCCATATGGGAGTTTACGAAAATTAGGGTACCTTATTTCGGGGTCTTTATAATAAGGATTTTACTATTTAGGGTACTATATCAGGGTCCCCTATTTTCGGAAACCTTCGTATAGGGGGCTTACGACATGGACCCCAAGAAGAGCACGATGCTCTGGGTGAAGATGGCGGTTTCGAGGATGGCTCTCTGCTGCCGTGGTGACGAATTTCTGAAGACGACCGAACTGTTGCGGGCCATGAATGCGGCAGGCCGTAAACTCTAAACCCTAAACCCTAAACCCTAAACCGTTAGGGCACATTGACAGGGTGAACTAGGCCAAGCTCAACGTTGCTGCTGCAATGAATGCGTATTTCTTAGTAGCTGAGTAGATACAGTTTGCACTTTTTGGGATAATATTACCCACTATAACATTAAAAGTGTACACTTTTTGGGGCTTATGAACCCAGCAGCTAAGATTTCCTTTGTTGCCATTGCGCAAAGCAGCTTCAGGTTCTTGGGCTTTACTGGGGTCTGAGTATGGTTGAATGGCTTGAGTCGGCTACTGTGGGGTACCGGACCGGGTTTATTACAGTTATGTTTAGGGTTTAGGACTTTTTTTCCACCAGTAGCGGTGGAAGCACCCTAAACTCCACGGTTATGGTTGAGCGGTTCATGCGCCCTCAAACCTGAACCAGCATCAGCGGGTCAGACAAAGTGGTGCAGTTTGTTACCTGGATCTCGGTTGATGAAACCCCCCAAAGCCCGAAACCCCAGTACCCTGAAGCCTGCACCTCAACTCCAACATGACCCACAACTTGTTTACCTTGCTTGGTTTTGCGTAACCCAAGGCAATGAACCTCAAGACACTGTTGTACAGAGCAGCAGAGCCTAGAGTGGTCTAAGCCCTGTACCGTAAGTAAGAGCTTCCAGGTTGGGAGGGTTTTTCCCTCCAACTGAGATCTTCGTTCCTTGAGCCCGTAATATAGGGGCCTAAACCATGTTCTAGACTATTTTGGGGGGTTCCTGAGTATAACTAGAGTATAGTGGGCCCCAAAACCCCATTCTTCATATTGAGGCCCCTTTAGTATGCTAGGGCACCCATTCTTTGGAACCACTACCTTACGGGATGCCCGGGTGCCCATTGCCATAAATGATGCTACATGGCATCTTAGAAGCTTCTGAAAATCCTAAACCGTAGACCCAAAAACCTAACTCCGAAACTTAAACCCTCCTAACCTAAACCTGCCTCTCTAAGCCTTAATTCTACAGCATAGACCTAACCCCTCCACCCTAAACACGAAGCCCTGGATTGCCCAAAATTTCTCTCAATCCCTTTTATAGTATTTTATAGTTTATTATGGTATACTGTAGTAGATAATAGTACATTATCGTATACTGTAGTAGATAATAGTACATTATAGTATATTATAGTATATTATAGAATATTATGGTATATTATAGCATATGATAGAATAAGATAGTATAGTATATCATCCTTATGTTCATCCCGAAGCTCCCCACCTCAAGCAGGACCCAGAGGTTGGGTAGCCCTCATCGCTGTCCACACTCTGAGCTACTGGATGATGGCTTGGTGGCTTTGGGTTAATGCAAAGAGCTTGTTGTTCAAGAATCGCGTGGTGTCTGAAGCGATTTCAACATGAGATGTGGGAGTTTCCCAAGAAAGATAGGCTCTTGGGAGTTCCCACATGCCTCCCTAATGATTTGGGGGGTTTCGGACAAAAACAAGGGATCCCAACACATCCCGTAAGTATTGAAGCAAGTCTAAAGGGATCCCGGAGTTTCCAGAAACCCCCTCTGAGCTGCTGGCGGCCCCATGCTTGTGCCAGGGAACTGCAGCAGTAGTCTGGCAGTCATGCCGCTGCCAGCCATGTCGCCTCAGTGAGTTCTCTGTTACGTTATCAAGTGCTGTTGTCATTCAGTTATATATACATATATAGTTATATCGCACCGACACGTTCAGAAGATTGTGTGGAAGCCTGCACAAACTTAGCAAAGTTGCGGGCTTCCGTACTCATAGTTGCAGAGGTTTTAGGTTGGCCGTGCCAGCCCCAGGGTCCGTTCCGACTGTCCAGGGCGGGCCATGAACTTCTTTACTATCACCAACTGTCCCCCTAATCTACTATCCTAAACCCTAAAACTCTAAATCCTACACCCTAAGTTTAAATCCACAACCCTAAACCCGAAATCCCTGGCACGTACATAGTGCAGAGGCCTTTGGTTCTGCTACACGGCTACTCAACTCCGTAGTATGTGTCCGAACCAACGTATTGTGTTAACAGTCGCTATGGTGGCACTATGTCCCCTAGCGGCCCTAGCGTTCCAAGATTCCACTTTCAAGTTTGTGGATCGTCCCCTAAACCTACATTTTCCTTAAACTGTAAACCCCAAGGCCCAGACTTTTGGGGATGGAAAAAATCACCCCAAACCCTAAACCCTAAACGCCGCAGAGCGAAAGTCCCACTGCACCCTTCAATAGCAAAAAAGCCCTAAGCGCATAAAAAACACCCAGAACCTGAAGCTCCTTGTACACTACACCCAAATCGTGAGTCGTCAGAGGAACGAGAGTTTGAGAAAATAGGGGACCATAATATAGAGCCAAAGCCTAAACCCTCAACCCTGAACCCTAAACCGTACATAAATGGGCCCTGAGGATCCTTGTTAGAAGGAGCCCGATATGAGGTACCGCAACTGGAAGAATCGCCCAAAACTGCCTTAATTCCTGAACCCTAAGAACCGAGCACCCTAAACCGCAAAGACCCATTAAATGCTAAGCACTAGAACCAATCCCCCCCTAAAGCCGAAACCCTAAACCCAAAGGCCTTGAAGGAAGCCTGGAAGCTTGGAGCTCACCCGAGCTTCCGACCGTCGGAATCAGGACACTTCTGGGTTCGTGTCTATGGAACTTGATTGACCGAAATTGCCAGAAAAGAGGTATCTCACAGACAGTTCATACATGCTTCATCAATTGAAGTTGTGATACCAGCGATATCTTGTGCATGTTCTGCTTCCGGATCATGCTTTGATAGCTTGAGATCAAGTTCCTGGACGAATGCTCTGAGTTTCAGTTGCATGTTCCTCGACGGAATGAGCCGATCAAGTTCGCTCGCAATACACTCATTATCACTGCACGACGTGTTCGCGGACTTGAAGGAGACTTAGCAAGTACGTAGGCCATTAAGCCCACATCTTCCTGAGCCTCAAGAAGCCTCGCACCACAAGCCCTACCCGAGCAGTCTCAGCAGCTGGAAGTCTCAACAGTTGGAATCACTGTCCTTTTCTTGCGCTGAGAACCCTAAACCCTGAACCCTTTCCTTGAATTTGATCGAATAGTGCAAGACTGTCTGGATGCCAAAAGCTTCGAAGCCCTAAAACGAAGCCCCACACTTTTGAAGTCCCAGATCCGTCCCAACCCCTGCTTTGACTTTAAAGAGTTTCGGGTTCAGGGATAATTACCAATATTATTCCGCCGGGTTCCTTGTTACATTCATAGTAGTACCATGTGCCACAAAATCCGGCTCTAATTGGTAGGGCCGCTGCATTTTAGAGTCCGAGCTCAGGGTTTAAAGGTCCAAGGAAGGAATTTTGGACTTGCGGCCTTTAGGTTCAAGTGATACTCTTAAGTTTTTTCTTGGAGGGTGGGGGTGTCATGGTTTCGTTCATGGGGATCTCTAACACATGCGCTGTGCTCACCACCCTAAACCCTAAACCCTAAACCCTAAACCCGACCCCAAATCCGCCCAAATCCCCGAGACCCCAAATCCGCCAAATGAATCCCAAAACGCAAAAATCTGCGACCCGACGTGCTATTCTTTCGAGCTATAGGGGCCGGCGGTTCCGTTTGAAATGGTGCCGTCACTCGGCCTGCAGAAAGAAGCAGGGGCCTCTCAGGGATTTTCCCTAGGCCACCTGACCATGCACAAGGACCCAGATTTTGTCCGTGGGCTTTTGAATGCATGGAAAATGCCAATCGTGGAGGTGGTACGGGGCTTGTAATTGTTTCCTTTTCGATGATGATCGGGCTACTAAACCCTAAATTCTGAATCCCCAAATCCCTGCAAAACTCTCCATGCCGCGTTTCACAAAAGAAACTAAAACCTAAGTTCCGAAACCCAATCCCCCAGACGCCAACCCTATGCCTCAATCCCACAATTGCGAAATACTAGAGCCTGAATCACCAAATCCCTGACCTGGAAAAAGAGCGAAACCCTAAGCCTCCAATTTTTCTTTCTACCTTCAGGGCAGTACGGGCCCCAGTAAAACAGGGGTTTCAAAATTGGCAATTACTATTCTGTACATTTCCTGAATCCTTTTATACCACAATGTGTTCTGAATCCCAGGGCTAGTTTAATGACAGAGGCCCCTGCCGTAATCGGCAGCCAGGCTCCACTTAGTGTTGACCATACCAGACTCGATACCAGCTATGGTTTACGTAGGGCTTCGGTCCGTCGGTCGACGATCGCGTAATCAGGGGAACAGCTTCAAAGTTACAACGTTCTTGTAAGGCTTCCTACGGTTGATGGACAAAATCCTGCATGACCCTAAGGACCCTAAACTATGGGAATTATGGTATATTCCTTATTATGGGTCATGCAGGATTTTGTCCATCAGCCGTAGCATTCCTAGGGCCTTGTAAGACTTTATAGGTGCATGAGTTAAGGAGGTTTGGCTTGGGGCTCTCTTAGACGTTTAGCAAGCCCTGGATCGAAGTTTGTTCCGGAGCTTCGGGGAAGGCCCAAAGTTGGGTTTTATAGCCCTAAACCCTAAACCCTAAACCCTACCCTAAACCCTAAACCCTGAACCCTAGTCTTGGGTCGCGAGCTTTAGGGTTGTTTACTATCTCAGCATCAGTATTTACAAAGGTAAACCTAAGGCAACATAATGCTACAGGGAAAAGGTAAAGGAAAGGTAACTCTATCGAGAGAAGGTAAAATAAAGGTAACCACTTCGAGAGAAGGTAAAAGAAAGCTACAGGGAAAAGGCAAAACGAAAGCGGACTTTGGGGCGGGTGCGCCCCGCGCGCGGGAAGGGGGGCAGCGAGCGGGAGGGGAGGCCCCCCTCAGCTTTTTCTCTCACGTGGTCTTTACCTTTCCAGAACAACGGTAAAAAGGGTGGGACCGCAGACAACGGTAAATGAAAGGTTAACAGAGAAAGGTCAAGACGAGCGGGCCCGTAAAACCAAAGGTAAAAAGAAGGTGCTGGGAAAAGGTAGGGGCGAACAAAGGTAGAAACAAAGTGTCAGGAAGAGGTAGGGGGCCGAAAACAAAGGACGTGCAAGCTGGCCCTGCCACCTGCCCGATACCGTTTGTACTTTTGTCTTAGTGTGTTACCTTTTTGTCACCTTTCCCAGATACCTTTGTTTTATCATTGTTTCACCTTTTAACTATCTAAGTGTTAACAGAATATGCCAGCAATACGCGTTCACAACTTTAGGGTCCAGGGTGCCCGGTTTAGGGGTTTAGGGCGCATGTTGTAAGGTATGCTGGAGTCTCCAGGAAGGGCTGAGCGATTCTTTGGAAGGAGCTCGAAATTTTCAACACCTCAAACTTGTCGAGTCCATTTCGGGTTTAGGGTTATAAGGGGTTTCGGGGTTTGGGGTTTAGGGGCTTCGGGGTTTAGGGTTTATAAGAGTGAAACTCCAGGCCCAGAGTTTCGATACCCCTGAGAGCCTGAAGCCACGGTGGAGCCTCAGAGCACATGGGTGGTTGGTCAAAATTAGGGTTCGTTTAGGGTTTAGGGTTTAGGGTTTAGGTCCCTTTTTGGGTACCCTAAATAATAGGTGCCGTACTCTAATACAAACCCAAAAAGGGACCCTAATTTTGACAACCACTCACATCCCAGACCCAGACCCTCGGCCCTCAACGAAAAAGGCCCTAAAAACTATGACTGTAGGGGCCTACTATTCCATTGTGGGGGCTCCTTATTCTAATTATGGTATAACATACCCCGAAACTACAAAGCACCAAATGGCCCTTGTAAAGCCCTTCAAACAAGCCGGTTCTCCCTTAAACCCCAAACCCCTAAACCTCTAAACCCCTAAACCCAAAACGCCTAAATCCCTTATTCACCCTAAACGCCCTAAACCCTAAATCCCCTGAACCCCTAAACCCCTAAACCCCAACCCCTAAGCTCCTGAACCCTAAACCCCTCCCCTACACCCTTCAACCAAAACCTTTAAATCCCCAAGCCCTGAACCTGGGGATCATCCCACCTTTAGAGCGCTTCGAACTGGGCAGGTCGCAGAAGCAGAAGAGGAAGAGGAGGGGTCCCTGGTTTCGGAGTTGGGTTCAGGGTTTAAGGTTTGGGGCTTGGGTTTAAGGGGTTCAGGGTTTAGGGTGCAGGTGCAGTTTTGGGGATTAGGGTGTTGGTTTAGGGGTTTTGGCTTCAGGGTTTCGGGGGGGGGGGTGATGGGTGGTGTTTTTTAGGGGCTCTCTCGGGTTTCAGTGCTCCTCATAAACACTTCTAAACCCTAAACCTTATAACCCCAAACCTTAACGCAACCCTAGACCTTGACCCCATGCCTTAACAACCTATACCCTAAGCCCTGAAAGCCTGACGCGCTCCTTAGACCCCCCTAACTACCCTCTAATGGACCTTAAATACCCACTAATGTAGGAACCTGATTAAGAAACCCTGGCTATTATAACCCCCAAAATCGTGGGATTCATATAGGGAACCCTAATAAAGACCCAAGGTTTCTTTCAGGTTCCTACATTATCTAGGGCCATAAGGGCTCCCCTCAAAAAAGGCCCCTTAAACTGTCCTCAGTTGCCAGGAAGAGCCAGCTCCTGCCGAGAAAGAGGAGCTCGAGGACGCCGAGGAGGCGTGCGCTTGGGGGTGGTACGGTTGTTTCTTTTGGGTTAGGGTTTGAGTCCACTTTAGGTTGTTACGGTTTTAGACTTTTCGGTTTTGCGTGATTTTCGTTACAGTTGAGGTTGTGAGGCTTTGGATATGGGCTGTTTTAGCGGCATTTCCGTCCGGTTTGGCTTGTTATTAAAGGTTTTACAGTTTGGGGCTTTCATTGCAGTTTGCGTAGTGACGGTTTTAGAGTTCCGGGGTTTAAGGGTGAAATTCAATATGGCTGAGGTTGATCTAGAGCTTCAGAAATCAGCCCTACGAAAAATACAATCAAGCCCTAGATGCCCCTTTCTGAAGCCTTCTTCTAATTCTTAAGGCGTCTTCATTAAACCCCAAAACCTAAACCCTAAATCCAACAACCCTAAACCCCAAACCCGAAACCCTAAACCATAAAACCCCAAACCAAACATTATGACAGGAGCCTCCAGTCGAAGATGCAGCGCTGGACACCGAGGAGATACCCGCGGAGGACTCTTGGACAGACGGTCCACAGTGTTGTAGTAGGAGTCGTATTCTTTGTAAGATATGGGTGGTTGTCAAAATTATGGCCCCTTTTTGGGTATCCTAAATATTAGGTGCCGTACTATATAAAGGACCCAAAAAGGGACCATAATTTTGACAACCACCCATATGTACTCAACCCGCTACCGGCAGTTAATTATGAGGGTCCACTGTAGAGTGTTTCGGGTCTTCGGGGCAGTGTGGTTTGGGGTTTTAGGGTCTGGGTTTTTCGGGTTCATTGTTTTGTTAGGGACTGAGATTGCGATGGTGATGCGATTTTCAGTGCTTCTTTTTGACTTTTCGGGGCTTCAGGTGAAGGGTTAGGCATTTTATTGTGGTCCAGGGTTTGAGAGTTGTCTGGTTTGAGGGCATCGGGGCGGAGTGCAACAAAACACAGGGTGTGGGGTTTAGGATTTCTGTTTGCTGAACAAGTAGTCCAAAATGCTGAATCTGAAAATGCCAGAACCCCTCTTTCATCAACCATCAATTCATGCACCCTCGTTTGTTTACCCTGTACGTAGGTTTAGAGCTCGAATATCTGATCAGAACATCCCTGTGCCTTGATAGTCGGCCAGACTTCCAGGCCCTAGCTTTGGGTTTAGAGTTTAGGGTTTAAGGTTTCCGAGCGTTAGTTTTGCAGGTTGAGACTCTGTGTGAAAGTCCATGATGTCCTCAGGAGGTGAGCGTCCGTAAGCGGCCCGCAGCGAGCGAGGCACTCTAGTGATCTGAGATTCTGCCGGGTGTGCCCTAAAAGCCTAACCCAAAATTCTGGAGCCCTCAACCCTAAACCCTAAAGCCCTAAACCCCTCCTTGAAGCCTTAAACCTAAAGCCCTAAACCCTAAACCCCTAAACCCTAAACCCCTAAACCCTAAACCCTAAAATCCTAAAGCCCTAAACCTTAAAACCCTAAACCCAGGCTCCAGTTTCGAAGCTGGGGTCTTGCAATTTAGGGCTTCAGGGCTTCAGGGCTTTAGGGTTCTACGGGTTTAGGTTGGGGTCTTGCAATTTAGGGTTTAGGGCTTCAGGGCTTTAGGGTTCTACGGGTTTAGGTTGGGGTCTTGAATTTAGGGTTTAGGGCTTCAGGGCTTTAGGGTTCTACGGGTTTAGGTTGGGGTCTTGAATTTGGGGTTTAGGGCTTCAGGGCTTTAGGGTTCCATGATTTTAGGGCTTTGGGGTTTTGGGGTTTTAGGGTGTAGGGTTTAGGGGTGCAGGGTTGTAGGGTTTTAGGATTGACTATGGCATGTTTTGAACCCTGTGGCTTACGCTTCGTCTGGTAAATGTTGCTGTTTTTTGGAAGCGTATTGCCTGTCCGTCCTTCTGTTGAAGCATACCATGGCTACTGGTGCTTCAATCCGTCATACAAGCGTCCTAAACCCTAAACCTTGAACCCTACACCCTTAACCCCTAAACCCTAAACCCTGGCTGCCCTTTTCTCCGAACCAGTCTTAAGACCTGCCCCGTCGGTAGGTGCTCAGCTCTGGAACATCCCCCTGTAGTCGAGACACTTTGACCCAAAGTAGAAGCACGCAGTAAATCACCTGTGTGGTAACCCGATATATCACGTCAGTCATGCCCGGGTTCTGCTGTCCCCGCATAGAGATACGAGGAGCGGCTCAAGTAAGTCCTTCATACAGGAACTGAGCACTGGAAGCACGTCTGATATATTGGCCTTAATAATTTTAATAGGGTTTGCGCCCATTATACTATAAGTATAATAAGAAACCCCCAGAATAGTAGAGATAATTCTCAAGGCCCCTATATTAGACAACATCCACAAGGATTTTCAGCATACCAAACTCTAGGGCCCTGGGGGTCAATGCTACCCATTTCCCAGCAATCATCCACCCTCATAGTCCTACACCCTTGGTCTATCGATTCAAAACTAAACCTAGCCACTCTCAAGCCTGAACGACTACCCCGATGCCGTGCTGCTCTAAACCCTGACCCCTTTCAGACCCTCAAGGCTCAACCCTGAGCTCAAAATTGTGAATCCTACAGGCTGATGGCCCCGAGCAGAGTCTTGGTTGCATCACACGTTCGCAGGCAATACTTCGGAACTTTGGGGGGTGGAAGGTCTAGCATTTTGAGCACCCTGCAATCCTAGAGTCTACACAGCAAGCTCGCAGATCAGCAGCTAGCTCTTACATGTACAGGCCAGATGTCATCGAACTGCAACGTTTTGTGGTGCAAGGGTGGAGGGCTTTGATGTTTTAGCGGATTGAGGATTTTATCTCAAGTTTTTCCATTTTGGGCTTTGAGGGTTTAGTATTTAGGGCTTTGGGGTTTGAGTGTTTCGGGCTTATAATGAAAACTGAATTCGTCAATTACAAGTAGTGAATTCGAGGCAATTGGGGCCAGGCAAGGAAGCCAAGCTAATCCTGCGAACCAGGCAGCCCAATGTGGCCTCTGATGTATGCAATAGTATGCCTTAAGCTTTATGGAATCTCGTTCAGAGTTTTCGGTATACATAGGATACAAGCCCCCATCAAGCTCCGAAGCAAGCCCGGCAATTTAAGGACTGCTTAGTGACATAGTACTTCGCCAAGCCGACAGTTCTTCGTCCTGAACATTAAACCCCGTCGTTGTTGTTGTCATAGTTGGGTTGCATTTTTCTGGATACTTAAAACCGAAGAGGATTGAATTTTTTAACACCGCCCCAACCATCAACTAGTTATTTCGTTGCACAAGGCCTTTGCAAGATTCCTAACACCCAATAGACTCGCAGCACATCTTCCGCCTGGAAGGGCTTTGGGTTTGAAGGTCTACTTGGAGGAAAGGTCCCATTAAAGGAACCCTATTCTAATTATTAAGGCCCCTACATTACTGTCAACTTGACATGCCAATCCCTCTTGGAGATGCGAGGATACCTGTGTGCCTTGCTTGGAGGATCATGGGACTTGGTAAGCAGGGTTACAAGTACCTTAATTGGGTTTAAAACGTCCTGATAGCTGTAGTTACCTTACTTATAACCCCGATTACTAAGTCCCATGATCCTTTAAGTAGGGTTTATGTTTTCACGGCTTCAGGATTTAGGGTGTGTTCGGCTAGGACACTTTAATTCCCCGGCAGGAATTCCTTATTTTGGAAAGTCGCAAGCTATCTGGACAGGTGCCAGCATCTTACCAGCAACAGCGACGCGAATTTTGACACAGCTTTCCGATCTCAGTTGCCGGATTGGGTTCGGTTAAACTAGCAAGGGGCACAGAAATTCTACTATGTGGGGTCTGTATTTGAATGAGTCGTGCTCCAAATCTTGGGATAACTCCCCCTGCAGAAGGTTTGAATCCAATGCCTTGCAGTATCCCTTAAAGCCGGTTGCGGCTTCTGTAGGGCGCCGTGTGTTTTGTGGGAGTGTTAAAAAGAGGTTTTTTGGCAACGTGCTTAAACGTGTGGTAAAACGTGCGAACGGTTTACAAAGCTCAGACGAAGAGTGTGAGAATCTCCGAGACTTTGTGTACTTTTCGACGATTGTCGATATTTTCCCACACGTTGAGACATATTTTTTGGAGCGGGTCAGGGAAAAGTTTGTGTTGGACGCACACAACTACAGCTTCTACGAAACGATAGATACCCGACGAGCACACGCAGACGAAGCAACGGAAGCAGAAACACCACCACGACGGGCAACGCCATCACGGTCATGAGGAGCATCACCAGACTGGCCTACATGGTGATAGCACAATTCGTTTCTTGCGGACCCAGTCAGCTGTCACGGCAAAGAACGATGACCATGGCCAAAAGAGCACAGAGGAGAGAGCGCATGCTCTGGAAGCCCGGCATGGTTGAGGCAGAGATGCTGTAAGCAAAACTGGCAGCAGTGGTAGCACGGCGGAAATCCCGCCAGAAGGGAGTGGCAGAAGTGGCAGAAATGCGTCCCAACAGGACGTTCCCAAGCCCCCCCCNAGCCCGCGCTGTTGAGGGCAGAAGTGTGTAAACAAAAACGGGCAGGAGGAAAAGCACCGGGGAAACCCCGCCGAAAGGGAGTGGCAGAAGGGGCAGAAATGGCTCCCAAAAGGACGTTCCCAAACCCCCCCCCCCCCCACCCACCCCATAAGAAGTACTCCAAAACCCACTGAAAGCTTGAAAAAGCAGCCTCGGCACCCTAGGGGCGCCGTCACCTGAAACCCTGACCCGAAACTGCTACACTCCCCAAAACCCTAAAGCCTAAACCCTGAATCCCAAAGCCGGAGCTTGTCTTCAATCCTCAGCCCATAGCCTGAAACCTAGAACCTCAAGTGCTAAACCTTCGGCCCTACATCCTCAGTCTTCGACCCCAAGTCCTGCACCCTCAGCCCTGAATCCTAATTTCTCAATCCTAAACCTGAACTAAAACCCCCTTCAACACCAAACCCTAAACTCTAAGCCCGAAGCCCGAAACCCCAAACCCTAAAACCCTAAACCCGCAGCCGTAAACTCTTACAGTAGAAGCCAGAAAGTTGGAACATCATTAGCCTCATGCCCTTAAGGCAAAGTATAGGGGATCCTAGCACTAATCCTCCTAAAGCCATGTTCCAACTTTCTGGGGTTCACTGTAAACCTTAGACACCAAAAGCCTGCTTTGTCAGCGAGGAAAGCTCGGCGCCAGGCAGCTCTGGAGGATGACTGTCGGTGAGGGTTTAGGGTTTAGGGTTTAGGGAGTTTCGAAAACTTTCAGGGATCTCTTTTGAGGTCTACCTATGGTCTCCATTGTAGTTCCTTTTTTGGTTAACCAAAATCTCTATTATAGGATCCTAACCATAAAACTGGTTAACCAAAAAAAGGAACTACAATGGAGACTATAGGTAGGGTTTAGGGGTTAGGGTTTAGTATTCGGGTGCCTTGGTTTCTGAGGGCTCGCCCTAAACTAGGGCTTCAAGACTTCGGGGCTCTTTGGGAGTTAGGCTGGAGGGACCTCAAGGGTTCTTCGGCGTAGAGCTTTGTGGGTTAAGTTCGGGTCTTAGTTGGGTCCGCTTTAGAATTCAGGGTTTCGGGTTTAGGGTTTTAGGGTTTCGAGTTTAGGATTTACGGCTTAAAGTTTAGGGTTTTAGGGGGTTTAGGGTCCAGGGTTTAGGCTTAGAAGCGGACACCTACTGCACAGCGACCAGGTGCGTTCACTATTCATGTCAATCCCAAAGCCTGGGCCCTAAACCAAATCTACACTAAAAAATCTCCGCAGAACAGTTAAAGGAGTGTGTGTCTGGGTGTGTATTTGTATATACATACATACATACATAGCTTAACTTCTGGAAACACTGTTGTCAGGATAGTGGAACGACAAGATATAGTAGGAAGTAATTTGGTAGTCAAGGTTCGGGGCTCGATGATGTAGAGACTTGGTCATGGTTCAGGACTTTAGTGTAGGAGCCGATGTTGCGATTTAGGATGGGGTTCATGGGCGGTTCACGGGGTCTTGATTTCAAGCAGTCCAGGAGCTACTTTTTTTTGCAACCTCGGCTCTGAACCATGAAACCTGAGCTAAACCCCCAGGAGACGCGACGGCAAATCGCGGAACTCATCGCTTCGAAAGGCATGGCGCAAATCTTCGGAGGGTTCCCGGCTAAACGTTTTAAGCAGTTTCCTCAACGCCGTACATTGCATGTTGTTGGCACCCAAGACATGGGTGCCTGATGAGCTGTTGTAGCCTCCGGCTTAGATCTTGCTTTTCAGATTCTGTGCAATAGTTGGCTGGGGCCAGCATGTTTACAGGGCCAAATTTGGGTTCTATCACGTATGTCCGTGCCAAGGGCCTCGGGGATTGTCGTTTCTATGTGGCCTTGGGGATGTGACCGAGGCTTTATGGTTTGCATGAATCTATTCTAAGTCTCTGGTGATTTTCCTCAGGGCGGCGTCAGCCCCGAACCGAGATGCTCGATGAATACGCCTGACCTGGGGCCAGCTAATTAGCTAATTTGATGCACGAAACATCACGAAACGACGGGCACGCCTCCCAGGGGCTGCGCAGGTTTCGAACGAAGGGCCGAATAAGATTTTATGGATATCGTTCGACCACGGTAGACACCGTCAGAACATGGCCATTTTCTGTCATTGGCGATCTATAGGCGAAGAAACAGGCATACAAGTACATTGCAGCATTGTTCAGCCGAATCAGCTGTAGCCGCGCGTTTCTTCCTTAAACCTATACACCCTAAACTCTATACCCCTAAACTTTCGCCTCAAAACCTCGGACCCCGCCCCACCCTCTCACAAAAAAAAGTGCAACACCTGAACCCCGCCTCCTAAGCCCTGGAACCCGCCGAAGCCATGAACATGCCGGCGGCCAGGGAAGGGAAGAGGAGGTCGACAGCTCAGAGATAGGAAAGGGTTTAATGAATCATAGGGGACCCTAATATGGTACCCTAAGTAGTAGGATCCTGGTTATAAGGACCCCCAAATAAGGTACCCGTAATTTCGGAAACTCCCATATAGGGGCTATTAGGGGGCACGGTATTTGCTACTTACTGAGGCCACGGCATTAGTCCCCCGAGATCGGGAGGCTGAAAATTCCAGCTTGTTCTGAAGCTGATTTCCGGTTACCGTGCTTGCTTCAGCAGTACGTAGTTTACGGTTTAAGGTCTTTAAACTTCGGGGAAATGGGTTTGACTTCAGGTTGTCGGGCCCTGAGAACAGGATTAGTGCTCAAGGTTTAGGGTCACTTAGGAAGATTTGTTACACCGTGAATGATAGTAACCATGGTAATCCTAGCAATCAGAGTATTTAGCTATCGTAGTGATAATTCGGATTTTGCAGTACCTGAGATTTGACATAGTTTGAGGTCTGGATTTCGAGGGCACGTTCTCAAGGTTGTCTGGCGTAGTGTCGTTCAAGGTCCTGGGTAAAACTCCCTTGCCATGTTTCAGAAGATCACTGCTGTTAGCGCTCAGATCCCTGTCTGTTACAGTCTTGTTACCAGCCGGTGCTAGCCCAGTCTTCTTCCTAGCATTACTCGAACCTTAGGCCCTGAACCCCATAAACAAGATCCTAAACTCTGACAGCTAAACAGGCGGAAAAAAGGACTTTAAAAGAATGAAACCTGACTGCTTTTGGCACTTGCCTGAGTTCTGAATGTTTGCGCAGCCCAGGTGCGGAACTGCAAGCTGCACCGAAAGCTGCGGCTAAAGCCGCAACAAAGGCCACCACTAAAGCCGCAGTGAAAGCTGCGACGAAGGAAGCTTCAGGCAGAGGGGGTGGGGGTTTCCAGCACCAAGGGCCCAAGAAATGTAGGTTTAGTGTGTCCGGGATTTCGGCGAAGGTGATTCTATGGGGTGTTGGATCCTGATGGATATCGGGACTTTCCTGGAATTGAACATATTCTGGCCCAAAATATGGTTTCGTGTCGTTTCGCTCTTGTGGATGCACAAGAAATCCTAAAACCCCAGCCCCGAAGCGGGTTTCAGCTATAAAACGAGAGCAGGGCAAGAGCTGTCTTTCAGCTGTCTTGCTTCAGCTTAGGACTCGGGTTTAACGCTAGTGTTTGGAGGGTTTAGGGTTTAGTGGTTTAGGGTTTAGGGTTTAGGGGTTTAGGGTTTGGGGTTTGGAGCTTCTGTTGTCAAGCTCATGAGGAACCTCAACCAGAAGGCCTGGAGCTTCAGTGAAATTAGAGCTTGATGTTAGACTTGAGTTATAGGGTCCTTAAGGGAGGGTGGTTCAAGGGGGGAGGGTACTAGGGATTAGTAGGTTATCTACCCCGATTGGAGCCCCCGCCCCACTCATGGTATCAGTAACGGCACCCCTGCTCCAAGAGTTGTAGATGCACAAACATGGCCACATATGGCACGCCCCGTCTCGTCCAGCGCGTGCTCATGCTTATCGATCTTGTTGTCAGTCGTTTGACACTCACTGTGGCTCTGCTGCCAACTTGTCTTGTCTCATGTGTTTTGTTGCCATCAGCATATGGGCCTCCATCTCTACCCTCTTCTACTCTACATCATCACCTCGGCTTGTTTTTAAAATCATCGTCGTTTCACCTTCGTGAACCTTCGTATTCATCTTAGCTTTGTCTTGTTCAACGTCATCTGCATATCCTTAGCCTTATCATCATATCCAACATCTGTGAGATCATTGCTGGTACTCCTGCATGCATGTATGCAGCTTTTCTCAGCCCCATTAGCCCTATCGTCACGTTTTGAGTCAGTGCCCGGTTCTGTTGCACATCAAGGCAAGTCAAGGTTTACAACACTCACCATTGCGAGTTTACGCCCAGGCCGCCATTCATCCCAGCACGCCACGGGTGTTCGGCATAAGCATCAAACTATCCTATTCCGACACCTTCTAGCCGCAATCCTCAACCACGAGCCCAGCTCTGAAAACCAGTGCCTCCTTGCATCGCTAAAACTTGAGACCAAAGAGCCTGCGCAAACAAGACTCACCCGAAGTCCAAAACCGGAAGACCCACCTGGAACCCAGTATGCTAACACCCCCAAACCCAAAATGCTGATCCCCAAAAGCCGTAAACCAGAAGCCCCCTGCCCCCTGCCCCCTGCCCCCTGCACCCAACCCCAAAGCCCAAAGACCCAACACCCCCGACACCCCAACTACACTGCAGCCAAAACCCCAAACGTTATGCCCTAAACATAGGATCCTTATGCTTAGTTTCAAGCCTGAAGATCACCTGACCCTTCTACAAACCCTATTTGTCAGCGTAGATCGTTCTTTAGCAATAGAGCACCACGACGACCACGACGACCACGACGACGACTACGACGACCACGATGACGACGCACCTAGGAGGGAGACCACCAGAAAGACCAGGAGACCCCGAAAAGACCACCAGGAGACCACCCGGACAACACCAGGACACCACGGCCAAGTTCCTCCACGTACTACTACTACTACTACTACTACTACAAGCATCTCGGCTGTTCAGGAGGCGAGGTGCCTCAATTCTCTTAGGACCTTCTTTGCCATAGCGGAGCTGCAGAAGTGCCTGAGAATCAGCCGTGATCCAGTATAGACAACAATTTCCGGCTCTGATCTCAAGGCGATCAGACCCTTATGTGGTTTCTGATCCTGTCGCTTTCTGCATGTGTGACTGGCTGGGCCNTGGATTCCGAATCACAACAAAATCAATCTGTCAGGTGAGGCAGAGTACGCGAGAGAGTTATTCGGCAGGCCCCGACAGAGACTCCAATTCCACTCTGCGCTGGGAGAAGCCATGCTGGCCACCGCTCGATCTTCTGGAGGATATATTGAGCACATCAGCTGGTTTTCAAGCTGGGATATGGAGTGGACTGACCTTACACACCCAGGGAGATCGCTCCAGGCTGCGCGTCAGTCCAGATTTCCACCGCAAGAAGACCAGCTGTACAAGTGGTGTCACTTGTATTTTCCATNAGATCGCTCCAGGCTGCGCGTCAGTCCAGATTTCCACCGCAAGAAGACCAGCTGTACAAGTGGTGTCACTTGTATTTTCCATGTTGGGTGCCCCACTTCTGGCCATACGGCCGCCCAGAACGAACACAGCCATTGGACCTTAACAGCTTGGACTAGACTGAGGTCGCTACGGCCTCTTCCGCATACTATCTGTCAAGGCAAAACAGGTAGGCA
Organism: Symbiodinium sp. clade A Y106; assembly: GCA_003297005.1. Taxonomy (NCBI): domain Eukaryota; class Dinophyceae; order Suessiales; family Symbiodiniaceae; genus Symbiodinium; species Symbiodinium sp. clade A. The sequence continues at coordinate 2,444 of BGNK01000976.1, read as the reverse complement.
ATGGCGCCTCCGATCGACGACACCTCGCCCGAGTTGCCGCAGGCGCAGACGTCACAGCCGGTCCAAACTTACACAGTTTGTTTGCGCCTTACATAGGCTCCTTCTCGATCCTCGCAGTCGCACGCCGTGTGATGCACAGTGCCCCATGCATGTTAGCACTCTCTTACTGCGCCTGCTGCCCATGTACACTGCAATTGCTCTCTGGTTCACGCATTGGTTGACCAGTGCGCTGCAGCATGGCCTCCAACTATGTCTATATCTGACCTTCTTTTGGGCTCGAACAGGCTTCAGCTGGTGTTGCTGTGAAGTTTGCGGCAGCTG
>BGNK01000975.1:76298-179401 GCA_003297005.1 Symbiodinium sp. clade A Y106 | reverse complement strand
GTTATAATAGAGTAATCGAGTAATAGAGTAAAAGAGTAATAGAGTAATAGAATAGTAGAGTAGGAGAGTAATAGAGTAATAGAGTCATAGAGTAAGAAAGTCCTAGAGTAGTAAAGTAGTAGAGTAATAAAGTAATAAAGTAATAGAGTAGCAGAGTAACAGAGTAATAGAGTAATACAGTAATAGAGTAATCGTGGAATAGAGAAATAGAGTCATAGTGGCGAGGGCCGAGGGCCGAAAAAAAAATAATGGCGACAGAAGCAGAAAAATAATGTGGGGAGATATTCGCCGCCCATTAAGAAACCTAGGGTCCTTATCAGGGTTCCTTAATATGAATCCGAGTATTTTGGTGTCATAGGACCAGGCGTTACATAATCAGGTTCCTACATTATCAGGTTGTTGATTAACTGTTCTCAGGTATTCCAGACTCCCTAGGGCATTTAACCCTGAACGCGCGACTCTAGACTCAGAACCCTTGAGGTTTAGGGTCGCCTAACGGTTTAGGGTTTAGGGTTTAGCGGGAACTTCCCTGCCTGTGCCAGACATAGGATCCCTGAAACAGGGGGGGGTTCCTTTAGAGGAAGCCTAAGGGTTCCTTTCAGGGATCTATAGGGGATCTAATAAGCTTCAGCCCCTGTCCCCTACGCTCTAAATACCCAAACCCTGAATCCAAAAACCGGCACCCCAAGCGCTGAATGCCCTAAGCTCTGAGCCTCAAACTAGAAAGAGCCTTACAATTCGAGTCCAAGACTGCCTTGCCCCTGCCTGATATTTTGGACCGACGCGCCCGGGTGCAGGAGGCACCGCCACGGCTTGAATCTCGTACTGTCAACAGCATCTATACCAAACCTTACACCACACGCCTGTACGATACACACGAAGTACATGATTCCTGTAGGTGAAGTAATGAGGAGCAAATGAGTAAATAAATAAGTAGGCTTGAAAATGAATAGGCCGTCTGTCTTCATATCGTATGTAAGCGCTGGGTCGTAGACCCCAATTCTAGCAGACCCGAGGGGCTTAGCTTACATCCGATAGAGGAGATCGTACATGGAAGCGTGTAAGTTCTTTAAATTAAACCTGCAGACTCATTGGTCTTTGCATTCGGAATGACTGATTTTTAGTGGCAGATGTTCAAATGGAACATGCAGTGCTAGACTTCGAACAGCTAGTGGCATTGCTCCGCTGTTTGCACCAGAGCATGCAAGTACTGTCCGTCTGGGTGGCAAAACCTTTAAGCCCGAAACCGCATGCCCACGAGCCCTTTGACAGATTGTAGAAAATTATGCGGGGTTTTCTGAGGTCCCCATCGGGGGATGTTGTCGTGTAGGGATGTAGGGCTACAGGAGGCCCCTTAGGGCTGCAAGAAAGGAGCTTGAGCTAATGCATGAAGATCTTAGGTTTGGGGCCACAACGACGCTCGAAGGGGATTCCAGACACCCTTGTCCTGTCACCCTTGTCCTGTCTTGAGTCATCCTCATGTTTATGCGCTTTTGGGAGGCCTAGTTTAGAGCTTGAGTCTCTCAATTCTCTTCGGACCCAAAAATGTGCTTCGTGGCACACCGTGCCCTCTGTACTTTGGGCGCGCGGTGTTCGCTGTACAATGAGCATCTGTGCCGTCCGTATGAGATCCCGGCAACAGCAGAAAGGGTCACATTAGGTCCATGTACAATCCACATCATTAGTTGTGTAAGCCCGAATAAGTGCTTAGGATTTCTATCTATACCTACATATCTGAAGTATCTATCTGGCTGTATATCGATGGATCTATCTATATGGCTACAGATATTACGGCCACTAGAAACACTCCAGGAAGAACATAAACTGCTTGTTTAGGCCTTGATACTGACCTGATGCAGAGCCTCCCGTCCTTTCGTAAGGATATGAGCTTTTTCTGGCATGGCCCTGCAAGAAGTAGCTGGTTTACAAATCAGGCTCTCCCTTCAATGATGCCATAAGATACTTTTGGCAAGGATCAAGTAGTACAGGTCCTGACAGGTTGAGTCGAAGATGCTAGATACCTGTAAAGTAATAAGACGGTTAATAAGAAGGTTACCGAAAGTTATGCGAATGATTGAACATCCTAATGCTGCTTACAAAACTGCGCTCAGCAGGATCCTTCGGACCTGTAGGGTCCCTGCGGCTGCGACTGTTGTGTCGGAGTGTGGGGTTTGTGGGACCTGGGGTTTTCTTGGTAGGCTTCGAAATTTCGGGGGAGCCAGACTGGTTGACAAGCTTTTAGGGTTGGGTTTTAAGGGTTTTAGGGTTTAGGGTTTAGGGTTTGGTATGCTAGTGTCGAGTAGGGAAGGTTCGGAGTGTGAATGCTTAAATTAAAGATAGCTCGCCGGTCTGCCCCTCAGAGTTTACGCCATATACGGCAAACCTTTGCGCACTGCGCCAGAGTGGTGAAGATATTATAGGGGCTTTAATACTTGGAATAGGGTTTTCGGGCCCATTATTCTATATTTACAATTATTCAGGGACCCCCAGAATAATATTGGTAATTATTTAGGCCTCTATAGTATGTTCTAGTTTAACGTATTGGACTGAAGGTGGTGGGCTCCTACTTTCCTAGTTAGTTCGGCTTTCGCACCGCGAATTGTGTGTTTGAATGGCGGCTTGGGTCTTAGGGTTTAGGGTTTAGGGCTTACAATATGGAATAAGGTAATCCACAAGAGAGATACATGTGTGAGTCGAGGTGGTGTTGTTCTGAATATTGCTTAGGCTTAAGCAGATACCTGCGAGGAACATCAATGTAAAGCTTTTCGGTCATGGCGAGAAGGACGCAAGTTAAACCCCTAAGCCGAAACCCTAAACTCCAGTCTTGGCAACTAGCCAAATTCACGAACATGGCTGACGGCTGGCACTGGGATTTCAAGGACGACCTTCCCCACAAGCCCAGTTGCACAGGGTTTCTTAGAATGTAGTGGTACCTGAATTTTTATCCCATGATTTAGGCTCTGTAGCAGGGTCCCTTTTTGTTTCGAAGCTGCTACAGTGATATGTTCATTATTTTGTTCGACATCCAGGGACCAAACAGAGCAACCTACCACATGTCTGACTGAGTTCCCTTAAAGCCCCAAACCATTAAACCCCCAAAATCTAAACCCCTCAAACCCTAAACCCCTATGCCCCTACCCCTGAACCCATTAGCGAACTGGGCTTCTGGAGCTGAGTGGTTCTACTGCAAACTCGAAGGCTCCAAGTGCCTACATAGTATACACTTTGGATTGAAAGTACCCATGCAGGAGCTCGTTTAAAGCCGAGATCAATACTATATAGGCACACGGAGCCTTTCTCAAACTCGCCCCTCCGTAGTTTCCTAGAGATGGCTGCGGAGTTTGGGTGCACTTCGGGGGGGTCTAGGGTTTCGGGGTTTTGATGTTTACGGTGAGGTAACTCCTACTTATCGACAGGTCGTTGGATTTAGGATCGTATAATTAAATGAGGTTAGTATTTCGCGGAGTATATGAGTTGTTGGTACTTGGACCCGTCAGCATTAGGCCTCCGCACCATAGTAAAGTTCTGGCAAGATGCCATAGCTGGGCATGCGTATTGCTGAGAGGTGCTACAAAGTGTCAGCAAATGAAGGCTGTAATACAGAATGACCCCCCTCTTGGTGCCGACATCATTATTTGCCGGCAAGGCGCTGCTAGAAGGGAAAACTGAAGCCGTGCTGGAGAAATGCCTGCAACTTCCCCTGCATCCCGCGAACTCCGCACAAGTACAGAATGTGCTAGGACCCAATGAGGATTATAGGGCCTAAATAACTACCAATACTATTTTGGGGGTTCCTTTTTAAGTTTGTAGTATAATGGGCCCCAAAGCCCTATTCTGATTATTAAGGCCCCTATATTAGGATACTTTCGGCAACAGACAGAACTTGCCCCCCCCCCCCCCCCCTCTTCCCGGGGGGGGTGGTCATCTTTTTTTTTTCCCTCGTTTTTGTGAAAAAAAGGCATTTTTATATTTATTATGTGTGTTTTTTACATGGTNCCCCCCCCCCCCCCCGCTTTTCCCGGTGGAGATGTTCACGTCTTTGCTTTCCGCAGTTTTACCGAAAAAAGAGGCCTTTGATAATTAGAATAGGGTTCCTTTAAAGGGTATATAAGGGTTGCGATAAGGGATCTGTAAGGGTACTATAATGTAGGGACCTTAATAACTAGAATAGGGTTTTGGGGGCCCATTATACCACAATTATTGTAAAGAACTCCCAAAATCGTATTGGCAATTGTTTGAGCCCCTATATTATCCTTGATAAGCTGGAGAAGAATCTACCTCACAATCCCTCGTCGATGGTCAGCCGAGTGATCTGCATTGGAAGCACCAACTCTGAGCAGACTTAGAACCCGAAACACCCACAACCCGCCCCTGAACCCTAAACCCCTAAACCCACCCCCAAAGACCAAGAGGTCGAGATCCAGCAGCAACAAGGAACATACATCCCAAAGACCTGAATCCCAACGATCCTTATGACACCCTTGCAAAACCCGTATAAGGACCCTTACTTTATCAACTTTATCAAAACAGCGTTAACCAAGAACCCTTGTTAAAAGCAAACCAAGAGAAACCCACCGATCAAACCATCCTAGACCCCAAAACCGTCAAGCCACCCTTTAAATCTTTTCTGAAACCAGATGAGAACCCAAGATCCCCAAACCCTACGTCCTGAACCCTGCGAAGCCCTAAGCCATATATTGTTTTGGGGGCTCCTTATTAGAATTATTGCAGTATAAAGGACCAAAACCCTATTCTAATAATGACGGCCCCTACATCTGAAACCCCAAACCCTTAACCCTACTCTCCACAGCTTCAGCACTTGTTTGGGCAGGCTGCTGTCCAGGCAACTGTGGCAGCAGGAGGCTTCGCCCCGATTGGTCTGGGGTTGCAAGTTGTAAGACGGTCCATACACCCCCCCACCCACCCGCCCACCCACCCCCACTCACCCACCCACNGCACGCGCACGCACACACGCACGCGTACATGTATGTATGTATGTATGTATGCATGCATGCATGCATGCATGCATGGATGGATGGATGGATGGATGTATGTATGTTTTATGTATGTTTTTATGTATGTATGTATTTATTTGTATGTATGTATAATATGTATGCATAGTATGTATGTATAGTATGTATGTGTATGTATGTATGTATATATATATACATACACAGTATTTATCTTCCTATACATCCGTGTATGTATGTATGCATGTATTTATGCAGTTATGTATGTATGTATGGATGTATGTATGGATGGACGGTCTTGATTGAAGTGTGTATTATTGCTTATGCACATACATATGTGTAAATGCACCTTACTTTGGAATCGGCCCCCAAAGACTGGGTTTCGGGAGCCGCATTCCATACTAGCGAGATATGGACGCTCATGGGTGCTTGAGGCAGAGAGGTATAGATACTCTCAAGGGTACCTGTTTGTTGTGTTGTTGTGTTTTTATGTTGATTGATTGTGCGCTTGTTGTCCGTCACAGCTTGTATTTGGGGCTGCATTGGTTTGGATGTGCTCTTTGTTTGTCCAGTCGCCTCATGCCGGCGTTCAGCATGTACAATATGTTCGAAGGTTCCAGGGTTCAGCCTGCCGGTATGTATGGAGTTTGGGGGTACTATGACATATGTTCCGCCCCTCTGCCACCAGACAGATCAGAGGATGCCAGGAACACAGCAAAAAAAGCAAGTACCTTTCCAAGGGTTTTGTTTGATTTATATACAGGACATCGCAGGCTTTTAGGGTGCAGGTAAAGCTTTCTGGACAGGGGTTTCGTAGCCTGGCCATATGCGGGCCTTGTCTTCCGAATTTCTGACTGCAATGACAGAATACACGCATGAAAATATAGGGCTTCCCATCGTAATGTCTTGTCCCTTGAACAGCAGGGGGTCTTTTTGAACAGCTCCCGGTAGGGAATCTGACATGGAAATTCAAGACCTTAGTAACGTCTTGACCCTCAAATTGTTACCGAAGTATGAAACGCCAACTCAGCATTGAGATAAACGTGATGCTGACCGTGAGAAAGACACTGACGCTAGCATCAGCAATCGTTACAGCTTTGCGCATCTTACAACATCGCCCATCTTAGGCAACGATTGCGTACAATGGAGGTCTTGATACAGTATGTGCAGTATGTGTAGACAACTTAATAACAGCTGCAAAGTGGGGGAACCAAGAACAGCATGGCTATTATCTAAGTTAGGGCCGTCTTTCACATCAGCGCCAGAAAGCCAACGAGGGATCGAGATCCCGCCGTAGACTCTTGGGCCCAGCGGCCTGAAGATCTAGTATAGGAATAGCATCCCACATGCCCCTGTAGTCCCTATATACCATCACCCACCACTGTACTGTAAGAATTAACGCGCAGATTAGGTCTTATCTGTCTGGTGCTTAGTAGGGAATGGGGGAATCGATTCCTATGGTACTCCCTATATAATCCCCACTAATAGTCCCCATAACCCATTACCAGACAGTTATCTTCAAGTGTGATGGTCGGCTGCCAGGACAAGTCGTTTGGCTTGCGGCTCCTTCAGCACCGGCGCCAGCTCCTTGGGGGGAACGCGAAACCCAGAGACTCCAATACCCCTTAACTAAGGAATATACCTTAAATCCGGGATCCTACTATAGTGTAAGGTATATTCCCTAACTATATAGGGGGTATTGAAGCCTCTGGCAACCCTGAACTCCTAGACCTTAAACCCCTAAACCCTAAACCCGGCGGGAGGGGGGTTCGAGCTTAAGTGCTCCAAGGTCTTAATTGGGAGCTGAAGAAAAATCAGAGAACTGAAACCATTTGGGTGGTTGTCAAAATGATGGTCCCTTTTTCCGTCCTTAACATAATACGGCACCTACTTTTTAGGGTACCCCAAAACGGACCCTAATTTTGACAACTACCCATTTGAATTCTGAAGAGCTTTGTATGGAGAACGCCCGATAGACCCTTGTTATAGGCCCCTGTTTTGAAACCAGACACAGACCCTGTAACAGTCCATGGAAAACCTTGTGCACTAAACCGTAGACCCTCAATGCAATGCCCTAAACCCGCAAATCCTCTTAACCCTAGACCCTAACCCCCGAACCCTCTTAACACAACCCTAAACATCCCTACACCCTTAACGCCCCAAAGCCGTAGAACAGGTAGTCCTGGTGATCCTTTGAGGCAGCCTCAGCTGGCCACTGCCGGTGGCCATCCCGTGAATGCGGTCATGACTGAAGGCTGTGGCGGGCTCCCAGGGGTTTTCGGGTTCAGCGTTTAGGGTTTACGGGTTTAGCGGATTTTGGACAGGGTTCTGGCTCCTATAGGTTTTTGTATGTGTTTTCAAGGTTCATGGGATTTCATCTGGCGTTCGGCGATTAGTGCTAGGCTTTCTTTCGGTTCCTGGGGTTGAGGCTATGAACGGGGATCTTGAGGGCTCCATTTTCAGATTGCTTAACAAGTCTCCATGGGGCATGTCTTCGGGTGTTTAATGAAGGTTTACGAAGATTCTGAGATTCTTACATGTTGTAGTCCCAGCTGGAGGTGTTCATACAACCAGGTTTCTAGTACACGAGGGGGGCCGCGACGGTTCTTTTTGGGCTTAGCGATGGCCTTGGGACCTCGAGCTTCTGGGTTTCATTAGGTTTAGGGTTGTAGGACTTTAGGGTTGTAGGGCTTTAGGGTTTAGGGTGTAGGGTGGGTTCTGATTTCGGGCTTTACAAGTTACGAGTGCTTTAAAGTGGTTCTAAGTGACATGGTGGGCTTAGAGGTGAGTTGCGAGGCTGCAGCCGGGTAAACCATGTGAATGCGGAAGACCTACTACCACTACTACTACTACTACTTCTTCTACTACTGCTACTACTACTACTACTACTACTACTACTACTACTATTTCTACTCTCTTCTACTAATTCCCCTAGTTCTACTTCTACATAATTTCTTCTGCGCCTTCTTCGACTGCGACCTCTTGTATGGTCACTCTTGATAGATCGCACGGAGTGTGGAGGCTGGGCTATGTTTATTGCAAGAATTTTTGCGGCTGGTCAACTGGCTGCCTTTTGGCCTAAATAACTACCAATACTGTTTTGGGAGTGCCTTATTATAATTGTAGTATAATGGGCCCCAAAAACCCTATTCTAATTATTAAGGCCCCTACTGCGACCCCGATTCAACTCCTGGGTTCTCCTGTTCTCCGACGCCGCCTCGGACGAGCTGCCTTGTGCAATCATACATTTGCCGATGTGCGTTGGCTTTGTCGAGCAAAAGGTCCTTGCTTAAATCCATAAACTAAACCCTAAAACCCTAAACCCTAAGCCCTTAAATCTATAAACTAACCCCTAAACCCTTAAATCTATAAACTAAACCCTAAAACCCTAAACCCCAAAACCCTAAACCCTAAACCCTTAAATCTATAAACTAAACCCGAAACCCCCAGGCTGAGGGCAGGTTGTAAGCCCCCGGGCCCTTCCTACCGTAGAGCCATCCGGACGGGAAGCAACACCCCTGAACCCTAGGGAATGGGGTTCCTTTACGGGTTCTATAAGGGTTACTATAAGGGATACTATAAAGGGTACTATACTGTCTGGTTCTTAGTAGGGAATGGGGGAATGGGTTCTTGGGACTATGATGGGGGATTATATAGGGACTATTATAGGGATCCATTCTCCCATTCCCTACGAAGCACCAGACAGCAAAGCCGGAACACTGCAAGGACACCTAGCTAGACCCCTGAGCCCGAAGTTGTACACCCTTCCGCCCTGCTTCGGATGTCGTTTCTCCTTAATTATTGTCTTATATGGCTCGAAGACTGTTTCAGGTAGGGTTGGAAGTAGGTCGATCGAGGTTGCAAGTTGCAACCTTGTAGCAGCTTTAGCCGTAGTTGGCAGCTGCCTGTACTTGAAACCGTACAGACTAAACGCCCTGAGAATACCTCATGCAGACCGTAAAAGCCCTAACAAAGTACAACATAGTCCTCAATCCAAACAGCCGTGAGCGCTACACCCCAAAAACCCTAAACCCTAAACCCGGACGGAAAAGGGTGTTCAAAAATAACCTGAACCCTAAACCCTTAACCCTTAACCGTCAAACCCTCAACCCTAAACCTTGGACTCTAACCCTACACGCCATCGCGAAAGCCCTGAGCCCTAGAGCTTTGCGCTTGTGGGCAGGACAGGCCGCCATGGAAAGGATCCGAAGTGCAGTTGGATGCTTAGTACTCTTTCATAAAAGATAGGGGCCGAGAGGGTTTAAGGTGTAAGGTTTACGTGGGGTAGTGCTCTTTCTTAAATGGTCGAATGAGGGACACATGAGGGGCCTATTTAATTGATGTTTACTTTTGGCGGCATGTTAGAACGGACAAGACGGGGATATCGTCACCAAGACCTGGTGGTTAACGCTTCATGTTTGTGCTTTGTGCCCTTAAAGCAGCTTCGAGGTTTGCATCACACTACCACGGTGGGTAGCGCCTATATGCATAGTGCAACAGCAGGTCTCGAAAACGATCACGTACAGTGAACAAGGCAAAGCTTGGTGTTTTCGTCTGGTGGTGTTCCAAACTGTGGTATTCTTCACCGAAGTGTTTCCTCAACCCTACATTCACCTCAGACCTCTAGAGGGCACATCTTAAACTTCAAAGGCTGAAGGCTTTGAGCCCGAACCCAACACCCTGGCACCCTGACCCTGAGCCTCAAACGCTGAACCTAAAACCGAATAGGGAGGGCATCAGGGTTCCTGTTACTGCAAACTATTCTGCAAACTTACCACCCTGCAGCCCTTATTCAAATTCTTGAGGACCCTGTATAAAGCCGCTGAGAACAGTTATGCCCGGAAGCCTCCTAAACCCTAAAGTCTGAACCCAAAGCCCTCAAGCCTAAATGCCCCAAACACCATGGCGAGGTTGACTTCCTTCCGCACACTCCGCCTAATGCAGCTCGGTGGCCAGCACGGCACATGGGGCCTAGGTAGGGTGTTGACAACTGTTTCTAGGGCTTAAGAGCTTCGGGTTTATGGTGTTTCGCATGTAGGATGGCCTGAGACGGCTGAATCTTGTAGGGTAGTATAAGGGCTAAGCCTGCCTCATGGGCTTAGGTCAAGATGCATCTAGATAGTATTGAGCATCGTGTATGTGAACATTGAACCCCAAACTCTAAACCCCTAAACCCGTTTTCTGTATAGTATTGCACATTGTGTACTTGAACATCGAACCTTTTCTGTAGGGGCACTGTGACCGCCATTCCCTCTACTGGAGCCTCGAGGCTGCTATATTTTGTTCTGAAAACCATCATTCTGATTCCTTGGACCTAGAGTAGGCCCTTATTCCCTTTTTTAGGGTTCAGGTTCCCTTATAAGCCCCTTTAAACCAAAAAGGGCACCCTTGTTATTCCTAGGTTACTCTGGGCCTAGGATTCTGACCACTTAGTTCCCACTGCGCTCCTACACCCTGAACACGGGTTGAGCCCTAATAAAATTTAACGCTAAACCCAGAGCCTCAGGCTTATTCCCTCGAAATGCTCAACCGTCCTCGCTACAACCCTAAACGCTTTGGACTTTGGGTTTAGGGTCCCTAAACCTTAAACCCCAAACCCTAAACCCCAAACCCTAAACCCTAAACATTTCAAGCCGTTAACACTCAAGCCCTACACCCTTCAAGTCCCCAGCCTTCCTGCATACAGTGAACCGACTTCATCTCTTTCCAGACCCGTGATTCTCACCTCACAATGTTGACATCCTAAACCCTAAACCCTAAACCGTGGGGCCTCTAGGCTGGGGTCCGATGCGGCCCTCGTAGCACCGCACTGAGCCTGGTGGGGGTTTAGGGTTTAGAGCTGCGAGTTTGGGAAGCAACTCCGAGCCGCAAGCTCATAAGCCCAGCCTTGTAGCACCCTCAGCTTGCTAAGAAAACCTGCAGGCCCTGTATCCCTAAGCCTAAACCCTGTATCCCTAAACTGAATCCTGTAACTAAACCGTACGGCTGATGGACAAAATCCTGCATGACCCTAAGGACCCTAAACTATGGGAATTATGGTATATTCCTTATAATGGGTAATGCAGGATTTTGTCCATCAACCGTATCCCCGTGTAACACCCGGCTTTGCCAGGCCCTCTTGGATTGGCTGAAGTACATCCTCTCGGGGCAGATGGAGCCCGTGATTCGCTGGCATTTGCTGGGCTTTGGAGTACCATAATTTGATATTTTTTCTTAAAAGAACCATTATGAAAAAAAAGTTTACACGTTTTTCTCTCTGGTTACAGTTTGAGTCGGGTTGATAACATCAGTGCGGAGAAGTTCTAAGGGCTCTTACGACGGTTCCATAATGATGCAGAGTTGGGTGCTGAGGGTGTTTAGGGTTCTGTAATGGTGTAGTAGAGTTCGATAATGGTGTAGAGTTGTTTTCGGCTTTAGGCTCAGGGGCAGTCGAGGGCTTTGATGGGAGGGCTCCGCATGACTACTCTGAGTCTTCCTGCCTGTTTTAGCCTCTGCTTGCTACTACTGCTGCTGTACGGTTGTGGTGCGTGCTGTCGCTGTTGTCGCAGTTTGGCATGTCCCGTTCGGCCGTTTTCGCTTCAATTTGTTGGGCCGGGAGATGCGGGACGGTGCGCGGTAAGCTGCTTCTGTGCAAACTCGCCCTTGAGTCTATCTTCGGGGCTGCTCTTCAGGCACGACAAGAGGTTAGGCTAGCTTGCGGCTTGCGGTGTGGAAGCCCTAAACCCTAAACCCTTTGATCCTACACCCCTGATCATGCTCTTCCTCAGCCCTCACTCCTCAGCCCTACTGTACCAGACCACACCCCAGCTAAGCCCGAGACCTCCGCTCATCTGTAAAAATCTCCGGATATCTTTCACTCAAAACCCTATCTTGTCCCACTCACCCCTTTACAAAAGTGCGAACAAGCAGCTATGACCCCAAAGCCCACAACCCCAAAGGAAAAGCACCCGTTTAAACCTGAACCCTAAACCCTAAACCCCAAACCAAAAGCCCTAAACCCTAAACCCCTGAACCTAACCCTTAACCTCCTGACGAGCGCAAGGGCGAGCCGCGACCAGACGGCGGGAAGTACTGGGATAAGCGCCGGGCCGGGAAACTCAGAGTGTTGCCTTCAGGGTTCCTTTAAGGGTTCTTTCTTCGGGTTCCCTTTAAGGGTTTCCTTAAGGGTTCTCTTCAAGAGTTCCCTCTAGGGTTCCGTTGTAAGAGTTCCAAAGGGGGGTTGCGACACTTAGTAAGTGCATACCCTTATGGTAGTCCCACATCATATCTTATCATATGGAAAACATACCCCGCCGATACCCCGCCCAAACCGTGTTCTAATAATTCAGACTGCTCAATGAGCTGACTTCGATGCTCCTAAAACTCAACAAGTAGGGTTAGGGTTTAGGGGGAGGATTTCATGTTAGCAAGATGGTTTATGGGTTGATGGGGGTTGTACGGACCAGTGAACACCTTCGGTTCGGGCCGGGCCGAGCCACGAACAAAGCCCCTTCACCAAGGAACATCGTTTGAACAACTGAGTAGAAGAAGAACCGACATAGAGCCATATTACTCAAGAACATGTTTTTCTCATGAGTAGAAAGAAGTCTTTCTGGGATGATCGGCCGAAGCACAGGTGCAAACGTCCTTGCGGCGACTACTAGAGTCGATCCAGGCTGGAGAGGGCTTTGTCATATGGCTTCTTCAACATTCAGTCCCGAACACAAACTTTCAATGCCGACCCTGCGATCCTGATCCTCAATGGTGAACACGATTTGGGAGTTTCCAAAAATAGGGGATCCCATTCTAGTACCCTAAATAGTAGGATCCTTATAAGAAGGACCCCAAAATAAGGTACCTTTTCGGAAACTCCCATTTCGAGCTGAGCTTTAGGGTTGCGGCTTTATGGTTCAGGCTGTAGGTTTCCAGGGGATAGCTGGCCCGCCTTCGGAATTCTAGCGGCCGCAGCTTCGCAGACCATGGAAGGGCTATGAGAGGGAAGGTAGCGTTGTACTTTGATGCCTTTGGTCTTGACGGCGTGAGTTTAGAACGGGGAATTAGGATGCCTTGCAACGCTAATCTGATATCAGGACTGGTCTGAGAAGCGGCAGGAACAGCTCACGCGCCAGGAGCGGGTCTATTCGGTTCGATGTGCGATGAAACCATATCCAGAGCCCTCGTTCTAGTAGCGTTGCGCAGGCAAGCTACCGTATGTTTGTGCTACGGTATCAAGAGACACTAGAGCAGAAACGAGCTAGACTTGCAGATCTGCTACTATCGGGCGCGAGAGTAGCACTCCATGGTGGTTTCTTGCATGGTTCCCTTAAAAAAATAACTCGAATCCTAAAATCCGAAAAAGCGGCACCACAGCTCATCGACACTGTGGGCCTTTTAACACCTAGGTGCCAGGAGGTTGCGTTTGGACATTACAGCAAACCGCCGGAGCCTAAATCCCTTCTTGTTGAAAGGGCTTAGGGTTTCAGTTTAGGGAACCTTTACAGAATACCCCACCTGCCCTTCGCACCCCGCCACCCACCCACCTTCCCCTTCTACAACAGGATAGTCGATTCTTTGGGTAGGGTAGCTACCGCAGCAGGCTGCTGAACTCGTAGCACTATTCGCTGATCATCCCTACATACCTCTGACAAAACCGGACCGTGATGTCGCTGGAACTCTATTATCAGCCACAGCCCACACACACACGCGTACACACAGAGCTTCACGTTCATGTCGTCAACTCTACTAGCAGGACAGCTTTTGATTCCTGGGCATGTAGCCATGTATAGGCTAAAGCCCCGAAGCAATCCGGATCTCAGCCCCGAACTGGCGGATCGCGCTGCGGCCCAACTACCGAAGCTGGAACCAGCTTCAATCAAGTTCAGTGTCCAAAACATGGAAGCCTGAAAGACTTAGTAGCTGAGTGGTTACACTTTACACTTTCTGGGATAATATTACCCACTATAAAACTAGAAGTGTACACTTTTTGGGGCTGATGACCTCAGCAGCTAAGAAGATCACCTGCATCATTCCTTTGGACACTATACTATACCTCCACAGCCTTTTCCAACCATTACCTGGGTTCTGGAGTACCATATTTGAATGCTTTTTGGGGTACCTGTTCCTTTAAGGAACCATTGTAAAATACAAGTCTACACTTTTTTCTCCCTGTTTACTTCAAAGTCCAGTTAAGGCCCTGACATCAACCCCTAAATCCCGAGCTTTGGGTTCCTCAAGAACGCTAAACCCTAAATCCTAAACCCTAAACCCTTAAAAAAACTAAACCCTTGAAGCCTCTAATCCCGAAGATTCGCAACTAGCACCCAGAGTAGTCCCTCATTCCAGTTTCTTGGCGTTTAGGGTTTAGGGTTAGGTCCCTGATAGCCTCGTTTAAATCACAAAGGGCACCCTTTTGTTCCTAGGTTACTTTGGGGTCTAGGCAAGTGTTGCAGGGCGCAGATGCTGCAAGTGCCGACCTTGCCAGCGAGGTTTCGGCTTCGTAGCGCTTCGCTGAGTTAGTTTAGGGCCTTCTCATTAAGATCTATTTCTGATAATATTAGTAATGGCAAACAGTAGTATTATTATCATTACTATTAGTAGTAGTGTTATTAGCATATATTGCAATACAAATAATCATGAGAGATACTCTTCCCTAGGTTTCCTCATTAAACTATTTTAGATCTTATTAACTACCCACAAACCATAGTCCATTTATTCAGGCCCCTCTACCAGACGATCCCGGCTTGGATCTCACGGTTCGGAGTGCGGAATGTGGGGGGGTCGATAAATTAGACTAGGGTTCCTTCAAGGCTTCCTGTAAGGCATCTTTAAGGGTTCTGGAATAATACACTTCGGCCACGAAGCATTGGGATGGCTTCAGAATTTCGGGGTTCGCACGTGAGAATGACTGTAAGTGAACAGTATCGAGTTGATCGGTAGTAGAAACTGCATAGAACGGCTATTGTGATTGTTATTGCTGCCAAAAGGACGATTAGGAGAGTGCGATCACAGAGAAGATATCCGTGACGACCGTGGTTGGAGACGGTCAGGGCGATAAAAGATGTTGAGAGAGGGCGGTCATGTTGCTCCGGGCAAAGACATTGTGTGCCCTGACGTGCTAACGTCAGACTTGCCATGCTCAGCCACTGGCACTGGCATTGCCCTTCGCACAACCTTTGTTCCCGTCAGGGGTTATTACCGCGATGACCAACAGTGATCAACAGTATGAGCCTTATTCGGGTAACGCAGCCTGTTCGTGCGAGTGCTATGATCAGCAGAAACAGCATCATTCAATATTCCGATTCAGCCTTTAAAGCATCTGTTTCAGAAGCATCGCCACCCAGACCACGACCATCACCATCATCGAAATTGCCAATATTCAGCCTGTGGCCATCATCTTCACCATCATCGGTTTCACCATCGTCAAAATCATCATCACTGGTGCCACCGCTGCTACCACGATACAATCACCACCACTATGATCACCATCAAGCTTATCAGCACCGCCATCACGGCCAATACCACGGTTCATATTGACATTTAACTGACAGCTACTTTCTGGCATGCGTCCTATTCCCTGTGCATCGGCATCAGCATCTTATTGCCCTGTTAACAGGTTAGTTGTTATTCTCCTTCTTCCGCGCCAGCCGCATGATCAGTTACACCGTTGTTGCTGCCATCACAGCCAGTGTTTGCACTTTTTGTCAGCACTGTCTTCACGTTCGCACTGGCAGAGTCATGTTCAATCTCTGCATTCACAGTCCAACTGCCTGGTTAACATCTCTGTCACCATTATCGTGGCTATTTGCTTCATCATCGCTATCACCCCGGCACCACTACCACCATCATCAGCAGCATCACAGTTATGGCCTCCAAGCTTGCTAGTCATAGGGAGATTTGCGTTGTTTGGTCGCCATCGAATCAACCTCCTCTCAGTCATCACAGGCATACATCAGCATGTTCGGCATCAGCGAATATCAGCGCGATCAGCATCTCCATCATGCACGTTGCACGGGTTGTCCCCATCCCCCTGCTTCTGTTCCAGTCTTTTCGTTGACACTTTCATGCTTCTGGTATGTTATGTCTGTCTCGTCAACCATTGTCATCGTCATGTTCCACGCCGCAAGCGTCGCTACATTCATGACTCTCATCCATGTGAACATGGTGGAGGCTGCCCTCACAACTCTTCGTCACCGCCATGACCATTATCGTGAAAGTTATCCTCATCATTATCATGACGTGCCGTGTCAACAAAGCTTCATGCCATCACCCCTTATGGCTCAGGGCCCTACGCGCCGTCTCGCAGGTGCTGTGCGGCATTTGGCAAGCCACGCCCGGTCAAGGTCTCGGGCCGTGACCTCGGCACCCAAATCCTAACCCCAAATCACCCTAATCTAGGTGCCCAAATAATTGTCAATACTATTTTTGTTGGGGGGGATCCTTATTATAACTATCGTATATTATACCCCAAAACGCCTAACTAACAAGGCCCTATATTAACCCCTACAACCCTAAGCCATATACCTTTGGTCACCGCGGATGGGTGACCGCTTGCCCGGAGATTCAATCTTGTACAACCAGGCTTCCGGGTTTAAAGGGGGTGCGAGGGTTGTGAATTTCAGGGGGGTTTAGTTCTTTAGTGCTCCCTAATTACTCCAAGCAATCCACGCCCTACCCCAAAAGCAGCAACAGCAGCAAGGACGAGAAGAGACTCAGGAACAAGGTCGGTGTGCGTCCTAGCCTTTGAACTCTAGAAGGAATTGGAAGTGGAAAAGGATAACAGATTGTTCAACAAGGACCTTCGGATGTAACTCTCATTCACAACAACCCCCAATCCTGAAACCTAGATCCTTAACCCCAAACCCAAAACCACTGCCCCCAAGACCCTAAGCTTCTCAAGCGCTGGCCCTTGCAGAGACCCTCAATGAAAACCCCTTCATAGAAAATCGTTCAAGAATCCGCAGCGTGACCCTTAAACGACCCTAAATTCTACGCAGAGCCTGAGGACTTTAGATCCTGAAAAGATAAAGATGACCGAGCAGGCTGGAAAGAAATTGCTGGTTCAGCTCTTCGGGTTTAGGTCTAGGGCTTAGGGTGTTCGGGGAGGACGGGTTTGGAGTTTGGGCAGCAGGGGTTGAAGCTCCAGAATTTGGGAGTTTTGCCTTCGGCATGGGGGCCTCAGTGCTTTGACCCCTACTTCTCGGTCCTGTTGCTTCGGATTTCGGACGGAGCTGTACCGTGAGTTAACTTACCTTTGGTTAGTAGGGAATGGAGGAATGGGGTACAATTATAACTACTATTACTACCATTCTTCCATTCCCTACTAACCCAAGGTAGGTTAAGGAAGCTTTGGTTAATTTTGTAGGATTCAGGGTTGAGGCTTTAGGGTTCTCGCTTCAGGATCTAAATCGAGGGATCATGCAGCGCCACGAGCAGCATTACCGGAGGTCTCATCCCTTTTGTCTGCGTGGCTATTTAGGCTATAGCTGAGCTATCTAGTTGGGGCTGCATTTCAAATTTGTTTTTGCCATAGGGTTTTGAACCCTCCTGCCTGGTAGGGAAGCTAGTCTCGACTGTCCTCCAAGCACAGAAACTATAATTTAGAAGCCTGAGAATAACTAGTATATCATGTTATTCCTCAGGGATCGTGATTGTAACAACACTATGACATAACACCCCGAACTCTGCTTCCCTTGTTGGGTTTACGGTTTGGGGCATCTTCTTGCAGCCAGGCTCTCACTCATCACCAGCTCTGTAGATGTGGACACCTGCAACCGTACTCTAATTATTAAGACCCCTATATAAGTCATACTTGTGGCTCTCGGTGTTGCTTCGGGTTTTGAGGATGGCTTACGGTTACCAGGACTCAGACTTCAACTTAACTCACAGTTACAAGTCCTACATGCACTGAACCACATCCCTAACCTAAAGCTTCAAGCCAAGCCACATGGGAGTTTCTGAATATAGGGGACCCTACTATAGTACCCTTTTACAGGACCTCAAGGTAAGGTACCCCTAATTTTCAGAAACTCCCTAACCCTAAACCCTAAACCCTATAGATCCCTTATAGGAACCCTTAAAAGGAACCCCTACAGATCCCTTAAAAGGCACCCCTAATTTTCGGAAACTCCCACATGCCGTTTCCCAGGACTTCATCACTGGGGTTCAGCTGCTAGGTGCTTGGCCGCTGGGGCCCCGGCAGCCACATGGAAATTTTCCGAAAATTCAGGGCTCCTTTTAAGGGATCTGTAGGGGTTCCTTTTAAGGGTTCCTATAAGGGATCTATAGGGTTTAGGGTGTAGGGTTAGGGAGTTTCCGAAAATTATGGGTACCCGTATTTTGGGGTCCTTATAATAAGGATCCTACCCCCTATTTTCGGAAACTCCCACATCTAGCTGGAGTTTGCGCAATGGGTGGGGTGGACGTTGGGAACACGCTGCGGCAGGATTTCAAGCCCCTTGTGGGTGCAGAGTATCCTAAGGTGTCGAGGAGACAGCCTTGAAGCGTTTCGTGGCTGTGAAACTGGAAAACCGAACACCAGGAAGAGGGCATGGAGACCTTGAGTATTTCCTGAGTATGGGTCCTGATAGTGCTATAAGGAATACTTGGTATTTCAGTGTTATTGTAGTCCGGTAAACCAAACATGTTGTAATTCGCAAACCTCATATATTCCTCCTAAATTTAAGCTACACACCGCATAGTGGCATAGATCCCTAACGCTTACTCCCAGATTAGACTTGGTCTTTTCCTATAAGCCGGGCTAGCACTATACTACAATAACATACTATATAATAGCAATGCAATATTGATGTTGAATCAGGGTAATACTGATCTTAATATAAGAACAGAAGAAGAACAATAAGAACAATGAAAGCATAGTAGCAACAATAATACTGCTACTCATAATCATAGGTAGTAATGATAATATCGGGGTAGGGTCGCCCAGTGATAGTATCCGCTTTAAGCTTGTAGTTCAAAGTACAGACGACATAAAAAGTTGCCCCAACGCCCCCTTGTACTCTGCAAGGCGCCTACGTTGGGCGTTAAGGCCTTAACCCCAGAGCCCTACGCCTTAGACTAGCGACTTGGCCTCTGTGTCTGGTGATCCGGTAGCTGTCGAGTTTAGTTCCGGTGAATACTGTTGAAGGTGTGCAAGGTTCAGGGTTTACGGGTTTACAGGAGGGTTTTGGGTGTCTTTGTACTTCGACAGGTCACTGAGCCAAACACAAGGCAGATGAAGCATATAGCTTGAAGAGTTTACGGCTCTTGATGGATTGCTGTCCAGGCATAGACCACGAGTTTCGGAAAGATAGAAGATAGTTATTGGAAATTTGCAAGCTGTCTCTTGACTCTTGACATCCTGCACCATGGTCTTGCTTAAAACCAACACCGAAACCCTAAGCCTCAAACGCTCAGCCCCAGGCCCTAAACCCAGAGAGGCCCGAACCCGTTCAATATACCCGAGCCGAAGAAATAGCTTAGTATT
Organism: Symbiodinium sp. clade A Y106; assembly: GCA_003297005.1. Classification (NCBI taxonomy): domain Eukaryota; class Dinophyceae; order Suessiales; family Symbiodiniaceae; genus Symbiodinium; species Symbiodinium sp. clade A. Next base: position 159,970 of record BGNK01000975.1, on the reverse strand, counting down.
ACGAACCCTGCCTGCGCACAGTCCGGAGCTCACGCCTGGCGATCGCCAGGAGGTTCGTGGGGATCAGGTGTTGGTGCTTAGGGTTTCAGGGTTTGTAGGTTTCTGGGTTAGTTTTGCGTTTAGGGTACACCGCTTAGGGTTGATCTAGGGTTGTTAGGGGGCTACGGAATGATACAGGCTCGCCCGACAGACACGTTTACGCTTTGGCGAATCGTCCAATGCCTCTGTTGCAGGTAGACTCTAAACCCTAAACCCTATAGGCCCTATAGTTTTGTCCCGGGTCTTGATGGGACGAAGAAGTTTTGCACTTGCCGAAGATCTCTCGAGGTTTGCTTCGCCAAGAATAACAAAGCCGTAACAAGCCGAGTGCGAGAGGTCTTGGGTTGCGAGGACTTCGCGCCATGTTGCCCCAGCCCTGAAGCCTGCGCCAACTCCAAGAAGCTAAACTCGGAAACCCCTGCAGCTAATCCCAATCAAGACCCCAAATTCTGAAACTTCTACCGTATTTGTAGTCGTAGCACACCGATGTTCACGGTTTTCGACCTGGAAATCGCAGAGCGGGAGGTCTTCGCAGCACTCCTGGTGCCCACGCAGCGCTCCATCCGACATCTCAAGGAAGGCAGGACTGACACCTTATACTGCAGAAAACATGCACAACTTACATGTTTATATATTAACACATGTCATATATATATATATATGTGTACATATATATATATGTACAATATGTATATACACGTGTGCATACATACATGCATACATACGTATGTATGTCTACATATATATATATATATATATATATATATATATACTCCTCCTCCTCCTCCCGCGGCTGCTGCTGCTGCTGCTGCTGCGGCTGCTACGTACTACGACTATGCCTGCGACGACTGCTGGAACCTCCAAGTGCACCAAGAGCCCTTCCGATTGAATCAAAATCAAAGCCTTCGAATCGTCGAAGTTACATAGTTTTAGGTATTAAAGCCCCCATCCTACATCCTTATAGTATCCCGTATTATATAGTACCTTTAAGGGAACCCTATTCTAAGTCTTTAGGGCTTAGGGTCTAGGCGACTTTGGAACTCATACGGTAAAGCCGAAATGAAAGGTCGCCTCGGAAACCTTGCAGACTTTATGCAAACTCGCTGCATTACAGGAGCCTCCTTGCAAAAAAGCCGCTACTATAGGGGCCTTAATAAGCAGAATAGGGTTTTGGGTTATATTATACTCTAATTATAATAAGTAGGTAACACATTATCATCGAGACCTTGTACTCAGGCCTTCTCAAGCATTTGCATGGCCAGCAGTCCTTACACCGGAACCTAGTACTTTCATGCCTCAAACCCTAAACCTCAAAACCACAAAGCCTAGACCCCGCACACCCTAACCCGTACCCCCGGGATCGCTAATTTCTAAATCCAGTAACACTGAAACCTAACCTTAACTTTGTCAGGATAATGTAGGAACCTGATTAAGAAACCTTGGGCCTCTATTAGGGCTCCTTCTATGAATCCTACTATTTTGGGGGTTATAGGCCCAGGGTTTCTTAATCAGGTTCCTACATTACCAAGCAAATACCACGCCAAAATCAAGCCCCTGAGCCCCCAACCCTGGCACCCACCCCAATTTAGGGGTCCAAGTCCCTACCATCCCACGAAGGAATACTAAACCCTAAACCGGAAGGAAAGGACTGCCTGGCAGACATTAAAAAGGAGCTTTAAAAAAAACCGAAGGAAAGGAAGTAAGCAACAAAGATGTTCAAAAAGCAACAACCAACAAGCAAAAAAGCACACACGGAAAGCCAAGAAAGGGAAAAACAGACAAGACAGCAAAGGCACAAAGCAACTTAAACCCTAAAACCTGGACCAGATCATAGTCCCTAAACCCTAAACCCTAAAACCTAAACCCTAAAACCTGGATCAGGATCATAGTTAGGAGCCGACTTCGGCAGGCGCACAAAGAAGACCGTCATCCGAACTTTAAAAGAAGACTCGAAACTCTACCAGCACCCCCCGAGTAGCCTTTAATGGAGGTCTTATGGTCCTTAATAGTGGGTACTTAGGGGTTTGGGGGGGGGTATATTCTACTATAGGTATAATCAGGAACCCCCCGCAAATGCGAACTATGAAGGCCTTACATTACCCTTCAGCCCTGGGTTCAGGCCGAGGCGGTCTCTCTCAAAGCCTAAATCCTAAGCCCTAAACCCTAAATCCTAAACCCTAAACCCTAAATCCTAAACTCTAAACCCCTCTACCTATTGTAATTTAAACTTTATAGTCTTCGTGGCAGTTGATCAAAACTCGTGGCAGTTGATCAAAACTCGTGGCAGTTGATCAAAACTCGTGGCAGTTGATCAAAACAGCACCGTCAACTAGTTTTGAGCACCGTCAAGATCAAAACTCGTGGCAGTTGATCAAAACTCGTGGCAGTTGATCAAAACTCGTGGCAGTTGATCAAAACTCGTGGCAGTTGATCAGAAACTCGCGGCAGTTGATTAAAACTCGTGGCAGTTGATCAGAAACTCGTGGCAGTTGATCAAAACTCGTGGGAGTTGATCAAAATTCGTGGCAGTTGATCCAAACTAGGGTTTAGGCCGTGCGAAGACAGATGTTTTGAGCTTTGAAGAGGCTAGCCGTACAAGCTAGATGTTTTGACCCCTGGAGGGGCCCAGCTTTGGAAGCCAGATGTTTTGAGCTTTGAAGAGGCTAGCCGTACAAGCTAGATGTTTTGACCCCTGGAGGGGCCCAGCTTTAGAAGACAGATGTTTTGTGCTTTGAAGAGGCTAGCCGTACAAGCTAGATGTTTTGACCCCCGGAGGGGCCCAGTCTTAGAAGACAGATGTTTGGAGCTTTGAAGAGGCTAGCCGCACAAGCTAGATGTTTTGACCCCTGGAGGGGCCCAGCTTTAGAAGACAGATGCTTGAGCTTTGAAGAGGCTAGCCGTACAAGCTAGATGGTTTGGGTTTAGGCCCTAGGGTTTAGGCGCACAGTTTAGGCTCTAGGGTGTAGTTTCTGTCTGAAATAGAAAAAATGTTCTGCCAAGCTTTAGCGTCAATATGTAGCTCAACAGTTGTTTAGTACTTACTTCAAACTAATGGGTAAGATTATAATTCAGTTTTCATGGTATGGAAAAGATTGTCTGTTGAGTTCAAGCTGAAATAAGTAAAATCGTTATTCCTAATGTGTCGGGATTCTATGGGCGGGTGGGGTTTCTTCTGGAAGATAGCTTGAGAAGAAATTGCTTGACAAGAAATTTCCAAAGTCAAAGCTGCTGAACCCTAAGCCCTAAACCCTTCAAATCCCTGGGGTTCAGGAAGAGCCGATCTCTCCCAAGTTTTGGGCCGCCGGAGCCTTCGCGAAGGCCTCGCCGGAGTCTGGGAGCCCAGATTCCACATGGGGGGTTCCTTTACGGGTCCCTTTAACGGGATCTATAGGGATGCTATAAGGGTATAGGGTTTAGGGTCTACTTTACAGGTTTACCTATAGTCTCCATTGTGGTTCCTTTTTGTGGCTCATATTTAGAATCCTATAAGGTAATCCCAAAAAGGACCTACTATGGGGCCTTAGGGTAGGGGCTCCAGTTAGTTGTAGTGTTCCAGGATCTAGCGTTTCGGTTTTAGGGTTTAGGGTTAAGGGTTACCACATATTATACCACCCAGTAACCCATTAATTAGGCAACTGCAGCCGGAGCGAAGCACAAAAAAAAGCATTTGGATATCCCATATACACCCCTTATCATCAAGCCCAAGAAGGTGGGGATATGCTTGTGTATTGCTGATGCTTACTTCCGTGTTGGAGCCCAGCTTTAAAAACAACGGACCTATAACAAAGGACCGTCGGGGACTAGGTGACTAGGGCTTAGGGTCTTACAGTTTCGGGTTTAGGGCCTGAGGTTTAGGGTTTGCCGTTGAATTGCGCCGCAACCGTTGAAGTTATGCTTCGAAAAAAATTGGTTCGAGTGCTTCGTACGTTTCGATTGGATGTTGAGGCCTGGCTACATAATCTCCCACCCCGCGCCGTTGTCGGCGGCCCAGCCACCCAAACCTTTTCCTTTTCGGGTTTAGACCTGGACGTAGTTAGGTCCATCTTGGTCAACTAAAAAAGCTCACAGGGCTGCACCTGGCTGTGTGAGCGTCCTGGGTCGGCATGCACCATCCGACCACCCGGTTAAAGACATAAGTTTTAGACTAGAGTTTAGGGCTTATAGGGGTTGGGGCTTACATTTAGAAATCGTACAGTACCTTTATGAAGTCCCTTCCAACACCCGACGCCCTTAGCGCGCCTACACCTGTAAAACCTTTTGCCTGAAAGCCTCACCCGAGAACCAACATTAACTCTAAGCCCTGCTTAGATCCCCTATGTGCTGCCGGACTTCCCTGTGCCGGTGCACTTGCTGCAGGCGAGCGCAGTGCGGGCTTTTCGGGAGCTTTGCAAGTGTTTTGTTAACTGCGGTATAAGGGGTTGTGACTGTGTTGCCAAGTTGATGCCTTGTCTTTATGTGCTAACTGTTGTTAAATTTGTTTTTGTTGTCTGCGATTGTATAATTATGGGGCATCGCAGCTCTTACACGGTTGCTATAAGGGTGGTAGAAGGGTCTTTTACAAGATTGTGACGGAAAGTAGCCTAAGTTACCGTAACACGGGTACGTGGAGTGGATAGGATATTTTCCTTGTTACAAGTATAAGTTTTCGTTAAGAGCAAGTCCTTGACCAATGCCCAGTTTTGGGGTAGGCTCTGGTGGTATTTAAGGTGTGCAGCTTCAGAACCCTGCCAGTGTACAAGATGGCACGTGCATATTCTTGGATGTTGTGGCCTGGGTATGTTGGATTTATGTGGATGCCACTGCTGGAAAACGCCTCTCAAGCGTTTTTGCGGAGGAGTCGATTCTGTTGGAGTACTCCAACTAGGACCTAGAGTAGGCCCTTATTCCCTTTTGTTCGGGTTCAGGTTCCCTTATAAGCCCCTGTAAACCAAAAGGGCACCCTTTTTATTCCTAGGCTACTCTTGGGTCCAGCCAAAATTATTCACGAAGAGTCAGAAGCTTTGCGCAGATGGTCGTGCCCCGGACTCGAATGCAAAGCCCCGGCATAGAAGATTAGTAAAAACCCTATTTCAAGGACCCCTACACACATGCTGAAGAACCTTTCTGAAATCCTGGCTGCAGCTCTGATCCCCTTCCCTTCGTCTCTTTTCCGTGGGCACAAGGGAGTAACAGGGTTGCCCCAGGCCATAAGGCCAACTGATCCTTGATAAAGCCAGGCCCCATGAGCTGTACCCCATACTGCACTAACCCCCAGCCTTCTAGCCCTCAGCTTCGCAACGCCATGGCCCTTAATCCCTAAACTCCTAAACCCTCAACCCGAAGCCCCATACAGCAATGGCCGGGCGTATTGCAACTCTCGACCCCTTTTTCTGAGCCTCGAACCTCGGACCCTGAGCCCCAAAAGCCTCAATCAACCACCAACCCTGAACTACTTTAAAGCCTAAGCTTAAGCCCCTAAACCCCCCCAAACCCCGACCCCAGACCCTAAACCCCAAAACCCTAATCTACGACCGCAGGCGCTCAACGCCCCTGTAAGCGAAACGTGGAAAAAAGCTACCTTGATTTCCTGGGGTTCCTTGTTGTCCTTATGGTTCTCGGTACGCCAAAACTTCTATTCTAAATATCAAGACCCTTTAGTGTGGAACCCTGATGGAACCTCACAGGCACGCTTACTGACAGAGCCCAGTCTTGGAACTAGTAAGGTCTTGGCAAAGGACCTGTACAGGAACCCGAAAGGAAACTTTCAGGAACCCTTAAAAAGGAGTTGTAAGGGATCTATGTAGGGAATTTAAGAGCCTTTAGAGGCTTTTGTATTACAGCAGAAGCCCAATAGTTGGAAACCCAATAGCCTCAATCCTTAAGAGTAATGCAAAAGGAATCCCAGCACTATTTGTCCTTAATCCGGTTTCCAACTTTTTGTGGTTTACTATAGGGGGAAGCCCGCCTGCGCAGGGCAGCAAGTCAGCTTCCTGGAAGATCTCGGAGATTGCCAAGGACGCTGGTTTCTCCAAAGATCGGGCTGAAGATGCAACCTCAAGGGAGAAAGTACCTAGCCAACAATGAGGATCATTGAGGTATTCGGATTTTGGTTTTAGGGTTATATACTTCAGGTTAGCAACTAGGGGAGCATATTATTAGGGACTGGGACCGTAGAGGAAGCGCTTATAGGCAGAACGGCTTTGGAAATCAAGGGAACGACTCGGGCTTTACAAACGCTCCCGAACTACACGAAAACCGTAGACGCTCCAACTAAAGATAAACAAAACCCTATTTTATTCCACAGCTGTCGTTCAAGATTGTGGGATGGGGCATCTTGGGCACTTCACAGTATTCGGCTCTGCTGGTGTAGGGGCCTCAGGTTTTATGAACTATCCCTGCCACATTTTTCGAGTTTAGGGATGTGGATTGCGGATGGCGCGTCAAGGGTTTTAGATTCTAGGTTCCCCAGTAGTACCCTTTTAGCCTTTTTCTTTTTGGGTTCCCTTATTAAAACCGAATAGTAGGAAAAAGGGTACCCTTATTATTAAGGGGCTACTGGGGAACCTAGGATTCCTGTAGTTCGGATTTGGGTCTAAACCCTTAACCCTACATCCGCTGCGGGTTGAAATTCCACAGTGATCTTGGGGTCACAACCTACCAACTATGCCGTAAGGTTTGGGATTATAATTAGTCACGAGACCCTTTCAAAAAAGGGGCTCGATGTCTGATCATGTATATGTATATATATACATATATACCTACCTATCTATCTACCTAGCCAGCTAGCGACCTACTTGCCTAGTTGGCTAGCTAGCTAACTACTGAGATGCATACATACACATCATAACAACCCAGAACCCGTTTAAAGAACCCTACATGGCACCCCACCCTAAGCATAAAGGCCCCTGACTAAGTAGATTCAGGAACCCGAAAATCAACTCCCAGCCATCGCAGGAGCTCGCCACGCGATTCGCTGCCGATGGCACCGGTGTTGACATGGTCAAGGAGTACGAACTGCTGAGTCTAGCAGCTGGACTAACAAGTTCGAGCATTTCGTAGATTCTAGCCAGAATTCGCAACCCAAAACTAAGTATATAAGAAGTATGCCGTAGATTATGGCAGAATTCTGAATAAGGACCCCTATATATTGGTGTGCTCCTTCCGCAATTAACCCAGGCCCCTCGAGCACTGTACTTTATGGGCTTTAGGGATTATGGCTTCGAGGCTTATAGGGTAGGGTTTAGGGTTTCAGGCTCATGAGCGTCACTACTATTCCCAAATTGGCTCAGTCGCTCTACGGCTAAAGCTTGCAGCTCGCATTGCAATCCCCAAATGCTCCAAAATCCCCGAAGCTCTAAACCCCTAACCTCGCCTGTGGGCAAATAGACGTTTGTTGCCGGGGGCATGCACAGAATCGGTCGGTTGGTGTGTCAGCTCGAGGGTGCAGGGTTTAGCTGCAGTTTAGCTTTCAGCCATAGCAAACATGGCCGGCGAGAAGGGCACAAGAGAACACCCTGTGGCCGATGATTCGCCTGTGCAGGTGGACGGCTCGTCCGAGGATGGTTGGAACGGCTGGGCGCATTGGTCGTCCGACTCCGGCGGCTCTAGCGATGATTGGGGTCCGTGGAAGGTACGGCCACCGCCAGCGCAGCTATGATGGAAATGAGGATGAGGGCGATGCAAAGGACTGGTGCGAGTCGCAGAGCACCGAGACCACCCAGACCGAGAACAAGGGCAACAAGGGAAAGCTAGGTTCCTGAGTACTACCCTTTTGCCCTTTTTAGTTTAGGGTCCCCTTATTAGAAACCAAACAGTAGGAAAAGGGCCGGAGACTCCGTCCAGTCTGCCTGTCGTAACACCCAAGTTGCCCTACATACTTCTGCGATCAGTTTCCGCCGAAGCGCGTTTGCAAACACAACGACGGATCGGAACCGTAATCCCTAAACCCTAATCCTCAAACCTTAGACTCTAATCCCTAAACCCAATCCCCAAACCCTAAACTCTAATCCCTAAACCCTAATCCTTAAACCTTAAACTCTAATCCCTAAACCCTAATCCCTCAACCCTATAAGCCCTCGGGGATGGCCCAACTCCCCTACTCTAGAAGCCTGAACAGACAGTAACACTACTCAGTCAAGTTCCATCATGACTATTTTTGATATACACCGAAGCGCCACCCAAACCCCAAAGCCCTGGCAGGGCCCCCTAAACCGCAACCTAAGCCCTAAAATTGACCCCAAACCCGAAGCCCTGAGAACCGAAACCCCACCCTACACTCTAAACCCTGAGCCCACAACCCTAAACCCAAAACCCTAACAACCAAACTTTCTTGACCCACACCCTAAGCCCATTGCAGGACTTCTACCTCTCCGGCCTGCTCTCCCTCGAAGAGCTTCAGATAGCGCCCGCTGCCCTGGCAAAGGGGTTTGGGCTTAGGGGTACCCTAAGAGTCCAAGTACCTAATTATCATATACTCTCCTAAATAGTAAGCTACACAACTACTATCCTAAACCTAAGTACCGAATTATTGGGTCCCTTTGGACCCTTAGGGGTAGGGTTCAGGGTTTAGGCTTTAGAAGATGCAGAGTTTAGGGGTAGATTTAGGGCTTTAGGGTTTAGGGGTGGCCTTTGACCCCAAACTCAAACTTCAAAGGAAGTGCCGAAGGCCTAGAACATCGTAAGATCCCAATCTATACCCTCAACCGCGAACTCTACCCTAAGCTCCAGACTACCAGCACCCCCAAGTGCCCTTTAATGGAGATCTTATGGTCCTGAATAGTGGGTACTTAGGCTCTACAAAATCCCCAACCCCCAAACTAAACGACATGCCCAATGAGCCCGAGCCCGCGTCAGCCCCAAGCTTGCAACCTGAAACCAGCAACTGGGCCTAAAGGGTTTAAGGTCCAAGGTTTAGCTTGGGGTTTGGGGTTTTGTTTTAGGGTGTTTAGGGCTTACGCCCTGAACCCTAAACCGTCTACTGGGTCTTGGAGTTAGTGCTGGAGTTTTTTGTACTTTGAGCTTGACTTGTGCTTTGCAGGGGTTGGAGTATACGTAGGGCCTCAGGGTATGGGCGCGGGGGAAGGCACCAAGAAGCCTTGCCCTCTCCCCTGTCAAACCTTGTTTACTTTACTTCCAGGCCTGAAACCATTGAAACATACGCGTAACGGCTATTACCGGGAGCATCGACAAGACAAGACAATGTGGACGACTATATACCACGACATCATGCCAAGGAGAGAGCGGGTAATTCCCAAACAGGAGAAGGACTGCAGAGGAAGGCTTGGGCTTGGGGGCCTCGAACTTGACGATGTTAAGGCGCTGTGCTTCGGGAGCTCGGCTTCGCATGGAAGCGTGGGAAGCAGGTCAAGCTTGATTCCAGGGAGTACAGCCCGTAAGGGAAGCATGTCCATCGCTGCCTGGATCAGAAGGAGTTCGGCGGCGATGAGGTTCGGCTGCTGATGTCGGACGGAAGCCGGAAGTCCATCACGAGCCAGGCTTCAAGCAGCCGTGGAGAACGGGTTTAGGGTTTAGGGTTAGGGTTTAGGGTTTAGGGTTTGGGTTGAGGGTCAGCAAGAGACAAAATACCTCCACCTTTCCCGAGCTGAGACGTTGCTCACCTGCCCCCGCCTGCCGGCCGTTCTCAAAGATATCTTTAGCTCGCTGCGCCTCTGCATTTGTGGCGTGCTTCTGGCATCGTCGCAGTTGGCAACACATCGCAAGCACAGCGCGTCTCTTCGAGATCACGCTTTGCAATCTTTGGCAGATAGAACGTGAAAATACTTCAGGGCCCCAGTTTTTATTACCCATGCTATGTTGGGGTCCCTTATTATTTTTGAAAAAAATAGCATAAGTATCAAAAAAGCCCTATTCGGAGCCCGTCGAGCCAGGGCACTGCTCTAGGACAAGGGCCGCTGGGCGGACGTCCAGCTGAGCCTCAGCTCCCCGGAACCAGCGAGCCTCTGGCACTGACCCCTTATCAGGAACCCCAAAAGCACATAAGCATAAGCATTTTACAGGGATATCCCTGCCTTATTGGGCTTCACTATAAGGGGGTTTATATGGGATATCCCTATCCTTGTTTTTGCTTATGTGCCTTTTTGGGGCCCTACCTCATGCTCTCCCTAAGCCCGGAGCCCCGAACCCCCGAACCTCCGAAATCCCATCTCGCCCGGATCGTCCGCAGTGACTGCTTGCATAACTTCCGAAATCCCTAATACCGTAGACCCTAGACTCCGAAATCCCTGATCCCGATACCTGAGACTCCGACATCCCCAATCCCCAAACCCTCAACCGTTCTTCGGGATCGAGGCTACCTGAACTCATCGAGATTCGCAAGCTCGAGCAGGCCAGGGGCCTCTCTAACCAGGGGTTTAGGGGTTTAGGTTTTGGGCTGGTTTGGCGGTTTAGTTTAGGGTTTAGGGCTTTGGGGATTAGGCTGGTTTAGGGGTTTAGTTTAGGGTTTAGGGGTTGGGGGATTAGGCTGGTTTAGGAATGTAGTTTAGGGTCCAGGGTTTAAGGTTTAGGATGGTTTCGGGGTTGAGTTTAGGATTTAGGGGCTTAGGATCCGAAACCCTATCGTTTGAAGGGTTAGACCCTACAGTTCAGGGGTCACAACCTACTATTTTGCAAGGTTTGGGGCAACAGGTAGACTCTGTACTTTAGACCCAAGGCCATAAACCAGAAAAGTTGAGCCCTTATCCTCATAGCTTTGCTGTCTTCCACGGTCCTGTGCCACTCATAGCCTTACGATCAAGAGACGGGGGCTTTGGTTTGTTTTTTGCTGAAGCTCACATATAGAAGCTACCCACGGGCTTAGGTTGCACTGCCCCCGAGTGAAAACATAGGGAATCGCAGCACTACTCTTTCTGGAGTTCATTGCACAGCCCCAAGTTTCAATCAGCGCGCATGCTTTGGGCCCTTTAGGCTTTCATACTTGGTATGGGTGCTGCTTTGGGCTGATACTTCCTGTGGCTCAGGACTCCCCATGTGGTCGGTGTGTATTCATGAATCCAAGCGGCTGCATAGTGTTACGGGGTCTAGGGTGTTTTCACTCAGTTTGGGCTTTGCAAACAGATTTCAGGGTTTGAGCTCAAGGTCCTCACAATAGCGGGCTTGGGGTTCGAATTCCTTCACCGTCGCACCCGGAATTTGGATGCTCTGTTGGTTCGCTCAATGCCTCAGGTGTTAACTTGTTGGACCCTTCAAACCCCCAATGCTGCAGACTGTAATGCCAAAACGGACAAGCCTGAACCCACGGGCCTGCATCCACAAGACTCGGAGATTGTTCTGACTTCAGCAGTTGCCGGGCTAGGTAAGGCCTACATTGCCGCACGGAGTACTGAGTCACCTCCTGGCTGTAAAGTAAAGCTGGTGCAACTGTTTGCAGAGGACTTCTTGGGCCCCCCAAACCCTGATCTATCACGTCGCCCTGACCCTATGCAATAGTGTACCATTTTTCGTATGTTACAGCATAGTATGCTATGGTATACTATAGTAAGCTAACTGCAGTAAAGTACGGCAAAGTATAGTTTTGTATAGTATAGTACAAAATAGTATAGTGTGGTATGGTACAGTTTCATAGAATACAGTATAGTATTGTGTAGTATTGCCGAATAGTATAGTATAGTACTGATCCATCTCTGAAACCGCTCAGCGCTGAGACTCTCGACCCTGGTTTTGCCAGCCCAACTTTGTTACGTTATTCATGAACTAGGCTTTGGAGTACCATACTTTAATACTTTTTTCTTAAAGGAACCCTTATGAAATAAAAGTTTATACTTTTTTCTCCTTGGCTACTTAAAAGCCCAGTGAAAGCCAGCAAGTTACAGTTTACAGCTGGCTCGTGCCGCACTCCAGACCATAGCCATAAAACCCCTAACTCCTAATCCCTACACCTAATTCCAGTCCACGTAACGCCTTGTCCCTCTCACAGCTCTCTTGCAACCTTCACGAAGCCTAACAACACCCACTTCAGACAGACAAAACTGCGTGCATCCTATACCTCAACACCCTACACCCTCAAACCGTAATCCCTATGCGAGAGTATTTCCTACTTCAGAAGTCACCGGATCAGGCCGCAGAGCCCCAAACGTCCCACCGGAAGATAAGAACGACGCCGCCAAGCCTCTTCCTGAAGTGTGTATTGCCAATGCCCCACATTTAGTAGACATTAATAGAGGGGCCTAAATAATTACAAAGACTATTTTGGGGCTTCCTTATTATAATCATGATACGTGGAGCCCAAAACCCTATTCTAATTAGTAAGGCCCCTGCAGTAGTAGCCGGATTGATGATGCCGATGATCCAACTGCAAGGACTTACATTGGAGATATGAGGATTTTAAGACACCCTTTTTGCAGAAAGCCATCCCTAAACCTGAAACCCCTTATGGCCCACAAACTACAAGCTACCAGCCCTAAAACCTTCAAACCCACGAAACTAAAATGCCTTACACAAACCCATGCAGCCCCCAACTAAGCACCCCGAAAACTAAAGCCTATCACAAATCCGGGGATCAGGCCGTGGAACTCATCCTGCGTACTTCCTCGCGATGCCTCACTGCGGCCGAGTGGCAGAAGTTTGCCGGAATCTTAGTGGTGTAAAGGACATGGATATACAAGCCCGACTAATTACTTTTGCTGTTCCTTCTGGTTCCCTTTCATTACGCCCTAAAGCGAAAAGGTAATTCTGCTTTGTGTTTAAGGTTTGGGTTTTCCTCAAAGCCTTTGGCCATAAGCCCTGAAAGGGTCCAGATACCTATAACTCATGTACCACAACACTAACTTACAAAGCTACTATCCTAAGCCCAAGTATATGGTTGTTGGGTAGCTTGGACCCCTCAAAAAACGGCTTAGGATGTCGGGGCATGGCTTTAAACATTAAGCTGTGGGTTTACAGTAAACCCCATAAAGTTGGAAACCGGATTAAGGCCAAAAAGTGCTGGGATTCCCTATACAGTACTCATAAGGAACCAGGCTATTGGGTTCCCAACTTTTAGGCTTCTACTCTAGAGCCTCGGAGGTCGCGCACTCTTGATTGGAGCCCTAAAGAAGGACAGGGGCACAAGCATTTTGCAGGGATATCCCTACCTCACAAAAATGTGATATCCCAATCCTAAGTTTTGCTTATGTGCTTGTTTAGGACCCTATAAAAGGGTCCTTGAACCATAAATCCCGAAGGCATGAATCCCCTGGACCCTAAACCCTAAAACCCTGAACCCTAAACCCTAAAACCCCAAACCCCAAAACCCTGAACAGCGGGGGGGGGGGGGGGGGGCAGCGGGAGGGTTTGGGGCAGACGTTGTATGTAGGGTTTTAGGGTTTAGGGTTTTAGGGTTTAGGGTTTAGGGTTGTTTAGGGTTCAGGGTTTTAGGGTTTAGGGTTCAGGGTTTTAGGGTTTAGGGTTCAGGGTTTTAGGGTTCAGGGTTTTGAGGGGTCCAGGTTTTAGGGTTCAGGGTTTTAGGGTTTAGGGTCCAGGGTTTTAGGGTTTAGGGCTTTAGGGTTTAGGGTTCAGGGCTTTAGGGTTTAGGGTTTAGGGTTCAGTGTTTTAGGGTTTAGGGTTTTAGGTTATAGGGTTTATGGTTTTGAGGGTTTTGGGTTTTGGATTTAGGGATTTAGGGTTCAGGGTTTTAGGGTTTAGGGTTTTGGGTTTAGGGTGTAGTGAAAGTCTCTGCGTTGCAGGGTGTTTCAGGATCTGCTGACCGTTGTGTCGAAAATTCGTCGGTCAACATTTCTGTGTGTTCAAACGTCTCGTTCTGTAGTGAAGACGCCTACTCACACAGTCCATAGTAGCCCGGAGACTAGTCCTTATCATAGTAATCTGATAGTTTGCCTACGCCCTGAAGCCTAAACCTTAACCCTGAACCTTTCAGGACTTGATAGCAACCCTTATACAGAAACCCTGATAAAACCCGGCAACAAACATGCACTTCCCAGGGGAGGCAGGGCTGTGAGACCCAGGTTTAAGGCTTTAGGGCTAGGGCTTCAGGTTCAGGGACTTCGGGTTTAGGTTTTAGGGTTGAGGTCACTTTGGTTTAAGGCTTTAGGGGTTTAGTGTTGCAGCTAAGCTTCAAGGACTTATAAAGATTAAGAGACTTCGGTTTAAGGTCTTCGGGGCTTGGGGTTGGTTCCGGGACTTCAGGTTCAAGAAACTTTAGGTGGCCAGCCTAGGCCCTAAACCCCTACTGCCCTGCCCTGTGCCCTGCCTGCCCTGCCCTCCCCCGCTCTGCTCTCTGCTGCCCTGGTCTGCCACTTCGAGCGACCCTTGCAGGGTGCGAGGTGCAGGTTGTTTGATGGAAACCCATGCTTTTCGTCGAGCGGCCGGCACAGGCCGCGAGGACCCACAACCCGACGCCAATCCATCTCAGCTGTGCTTGGTTGTGCAATGTGTTTGTTTATGTGTCGAACAGCGAAAGGAAGCAAAGAGCAAGGAAGCCCCCCTTGAGGGGGGTTTGGGGGGTGAACCCTAAACCCTAATTGAGAATAGTTGGGGTGGTTGGGGCGGGACTACATGCTGACGCAAGCGCGCGATAAGTTGGTGCGCCCCCTATTCTTAAAGTAAAAGGCGCACCCACCGCGCGCACACTGTATACGCACCCTAAACCCTAAACCCCTAAACCCCTAAACCCCAAACCCTAAGACCCTGGACCCTAAGCCCTAACCCCCTAAAACCCTAAACCCTCAACCCTAAACAGCTCAAGGTGTCCCGGGACTTATCTGGGAGTTTCCGAAAATAGGGGATCCTAACATAGTACCCGAAATAGTAGGATCTTATTATAAGGACCCCTTATTTTCCCTAATTTTCGGAAACTCCCATCTGTGGCTTTGGGGAACTTCGGGTTGAACCCCGATCTCCGGCTGAACACGTTCTGGACACAGAATTCACGTGGGAGTTTCCGAAAATTAGGGGGTACCTTATTTTGGGGTCCTTATACTAAGGATCCTACTGTTTAGTGTACTGTATTAAGATCCCCTATTTTCGGAAACTCCCACCTGGAGCCACGCTGCAGGAGGCCACTCAGGTGGTGCCCGCGTACAAGCAGTACACCACGGGCTCAGCTTCGGGCATCTAGCTCATTCTACGGCTCAACTTCGGTCATCTAACTCGGTCATCTACATCTATCTCATTCTAGGGCTCAGCTAGCTCATTCTAGGGCTCAGCTTCCGGCGGTTTCCTCAGCGCTGAGACGGCTCGCCAGGGAGCTGATGTGCCGCTCCAAGTGAAGGCATAGGCCGCAGCGTCCAGGCGATTGGCGAGCTGCCAGAGGGTTTGGGAGAAGTCGCGAAGTTTCTAGAGATCTTGCGCACTGTGCAGATCTAGAAACTTAGCAGCCTGGATCATGGCCAAGCTTTCCGTGGACTACTGCTTCAAGCTCTTGAAGAGCATGAACGCGGAAGAGAAGCAGAAATTTCTGCTTAACTTGGAGGCAGATCCGCTTTTGGGTGAAGGCGCCGAAGAAGCCGCTTCCGTCAGGACCAAACCTTTGTGGTGAAGGGTTAAATTCCCCTGGGCAAGATCCACACCTCTTTTTCAAATCCCTTGGGCAAAGGTTTGAACCCCTGATTGAGGGCGACGGAAGGGATTATTAGGGATTATTCTCATCCCTATACACTCCCAAGTGTCAAGCTTTTAGGTTCCCGGAGAAGACTGGACAACTGAGCTTTCTCTAGCCTCAGAAACTTTCAGGTTATGTGCAAAACTCGTCTTACTTAGCGAATGGGAGAACTCTAAACCTTTTGGCCTTATATATTAGCTCTATCTTAGAAAGCTTGAACTTTTTGGGGCCCGGTTGTTGAAGAAGAGAGCTTTGGCTACTTGAGCAAATATGCAGTGACATAGTAGTAGCATAGGCAGCATAGGTATTTCTTTGGCAATATACAAGGTGAACATAAGCAAGACTATAATTCTCCACTCCGGCACCCCGAGCCGAAGTGCCCTTTGCTTCTGTTCTTTGGCCTTCGGAAGTATGGGATGCATACATGCATTCTTATGTCATAGGTAGGCATTAGGGGATACTACCCTCATCATATGAAACTTTCTTTAAATACCGAATAGAACCCTGTCAAGCCTTTATAGAATCGTGCCACTTGTCGAAGACTCCAGGTTTACAGCGTGCGCGGTGAGCACCCGGGTGCACCTCGACTGGAAGACTGTAGAGTTCCCACTCATGTGCTGTGGGCCTCCCCCCCTTTGACAAAGGGGGGCTTAAGGGGGGGCTTTAAAGGGGCTTGAAGGCATCCGACAAGGTTGAGGATTCAGGATAGGGCCAACCCATTCCCTCAAACCAGATCCCCTCCTCAGGGACAGGAGGGTTTGGCTCCCCAGTAGCATACGTGTATGCCCTTGTATGTTGGGCCCCCCTTTTATCGGGGCAGAATAGTAGGAAGAAAGAGTACCCTCACTATGAGTGAGTTGCCGGGCAAACTCG
This sequence comes from Symbiodinium sp. clade A Y106, assembly GCA_003297005.1. Taxonomy (NCBI): domain Eukaryota; class Dinophyceae; order Suessiales; family Symbiodiniaceae; genus Symbiodinium; species Symbiodinium sp. clade A. Next base: position 143,526 of record BGNK01000975.1, on the reverse strand, counting down.
CGCAAAGCCCCACGGGAAACCCTCAGAAAGCCACGTAAAACCATGATATTAACCCTCTGTAAAGCCCGATAAAGCTACATAGAATTATAAAATCCCTTTAAAGCTCTGTGAAAATACATAAAATTATAAAAGCCCTTTAAAGCTCTTTGAAAGAAGACCTGGGTTCGGATGGCTAGAGGAGTTTAGGGTTAGGGCCCCTTGACCTAGGGTTACTATAGGGCCTAAATAATTACCTATACTATTTTGGGGGTTCCTTATTATAAGTATAGTGTAATGGGCCCCAACACCTTATTCTGATTATTAAGGCCCCTACGTTAGGGCCCCTTGACCCCAGAGGGCTTAGGGTTTAGGGTTCCGGATCCTTGAACCCCAATACCTACATCCCTTACAGAAGCCCATTAAACGACACATCTGAACACGCTCAACTTATATATACATAAGCCTTCATAAACCTTGAAACATCCTAGAGCAAAATGGCGCTAAACTCCTAACCCTACAGCCCGAAACTCCGAAGATTGCAAACTCTTCCCATTGGAGTTTCCTAAACCCCGACTGCTGTCCCAAACGCTAAATCTGGAGCCAAAACCCTAAACCCTTATCCCTCAACCATGAACCCCGCAATCCTAAACTACCTGATCCCTAAACCCTAAACCCTGCTGAGGCCAAGGAGGAGGAGGCCACCCCGAAGCCCGAACCCGAGGCTTCGGTTGTGGTGTTTCAGGGCCTTTATATGGTCATATTTAGGAGTTTCCGAAAATTAGGGTACCTTTTTGGGGGGTCCTTACAATACGGATCCTATTATTTAGGGTACTATATTAGGGTCCCCTATTTTCGGAAACTCCCATTTAGGGTTTAGGGATTAGGATTTCAGGGTCCAGGATTTAGTTGGGCCTGTAGATGGCTATATTCAGGATTTAGGCGTGGGCCTGTATGACTTCGTAGCTGAGTAGGTAACCTTTAACCTTTGGGGGTTTATGTCATCTTACCATAATTGAAAAGGTTAACCCTTTCTTGGGCTAGGGTACTCAGCCCCTTAGATGGTCATATTTAGGGTTTAGGGGTTCAATGATTAGCATTTTAGGGCTTAGGGCTTAGTTCTATAATGTTCTACAGGCTTTTGATATGTTGTTTATAACGTCTTACAGCGCTATAGCTAACTTAAGGCACGTCGGCCACCGGAAAGGACGACTGTTATTGTTGAAGGTCTGATGGTTTTAAGTCTTCCGCTCTTTAGATTGATGTTGGCCAGTTGGCAGAATTGATTCATGAGGGTTTAGCCGACTGATGCCTAAATCGGAGCCCGCACATTACTGCGGTATCGGGTTCTGGCTATAAGGAACGTAACTGAAGCTACAGTACTTATAGGTTTGTAACTCTATAACGCATAACATATGAATCATGCTGATACCAAAGCCTAGAGTAAAAAAACAGTTGGATATCAACAAAGGAAATCAGAACGTTGCCGATGTGAAAGCCATATTCGAAGTTGCTCCAGAAGAGCTCAGTGATTAGAGGGCCTCCTAAAGCAAGATCCTTAGACATCCGTCAGGCTGACACGGATGCAGGGCCGGCATCTCAGTTCGCCACATTTGCTCTCGGGGTTGTTCCTGTGCATCGTTTTTGCTGATTGAATAAGCCCTGGTTCGTACGGCCAAAGATTACCTTGATGGCGGTGTGCAAGTGTTGATGCAGCTGATCTTGAGGATGACGGTTGGTACGGGCATGGGTGTTACTGGAAAAGACTTCCCATGCACATACGTGCTTCTAGTGTTTCCATCTCTGCTTCTATTGCCTATTGCCAATGTTACTTCTGCGACGATGATTCGTTAGTCGCAGTAACCAGAGTAGTGGCGTCGTTGCCGTCGTCGTACAACGACAACAGCAGCATGAGCAGAGGCAGGAGCGGCGGCATAAGTGGCAGCACCAAGAACAATGATATAGTATGTAGCAGCAGCAGCAGTACAGCAGCAGGAGTAGGAGTGGTAGTAGTAGCGGTAGTAGTTGTTGTTGTAGCAGCAGCACCAGCAGCCGTCGTCGGATGGTAGTGGAACCCTAAGCCCTAAACCGTAAAACCTGGCATTGCTGTTGTGATCATGGACAAATGCAGCTTGCCTTGGCGGGCTATGGCGTGGCTTTGCCCATCCGGTGTTTACATTCTCTCTTACATGAAGCTAAGGTGTAGGTTTGGCCCAAAGTCTAGACTTGAGTTTGTTGCTGCAAACATAACATACGTAAACCAGAATATGGGAACTTGCAGAAACGGCTCAAAGCAGCCAGATAAGACGGTGTCACCCCCCAAGAAGACGTGCGACGACAAGCATATCGGTGCCAGAGCAAAAGCCTAACACAATCAAGCCCCCAACCCCCTAGCCCCTAAAACAGGGACTGAAAGCACCCTACTGCAGACCCTAGAAAAAGCACCAATATCTAAGCATACATGGCACAAGTGACACGAGCACACAACCAAACAAAACAACCACCAAAGCCATCAACAGCACACAGAACAAAGCAATGCACATCCACAGCAAGCCAAGAGCAACAACACCCCAAACCCTAAACCCCAAACCCTGAATTAGTTAAAGACAAAAACCCAAAAATTGAAGAACCATGCTAGAAAGGAACCCTAAATTTCCTAAACCCTAAATCCTAAACCCTAAACCCTCAATTCCCTAAACGCTAAACCCACAACTCCCTAAACCTTAAACCTCAAGTCCTAAACCCTAAACCTTCAATCCTAAACCCTAAACCTTAAACCTCAAGTCCTAAACCCTAAACCTTCAACCTAAACCCTAAACCTTAAACCTCAAGTCCTAAACCCTAAACCTTCAATCCTAAACCCTAAACCTTCAATCCTAAACCCTAAACCCTAAACCTTAAACCTCAAGTCCTAAACCCTAAATCCTAAACCCTAAACCCCAAGAAAGGCCCGCTTCGGCCCCGGGGTCGGGGCAGAAGCATTTCTTGGAGGCCGGACCTTGCTGCAGCGAAGGCTGAAAAGCATTATAGTACCCTTTTAGGGGCTTCGGGGTTTAGGGTTTAGGGGTTTGGGGGTTTAGGGTTTAGGGTTTAGGGGTTTAGGGTTTAGGGTTTAGGGGTTTAGGGGTTTGGGGGTTTAGGTTTTAGGGTTATAGTATCCCTTACAGTAGTGGGGGGTTCCTTGATATGGTCATAGTAGAATGTACCCCAAACCCTATGCCTGAAAAGGGGGCTTCGGAGCTTAGTTTTGTTGTGTGTGATGGTTTGGGGTTCAGGGGTTTAGGGGTTTTAGGGTCTAGGGTTTAGGGAGTTTGGGGTTTAGGGGTTTAGGGGTTTTAGGGTCTAGGGTTTAGGGTTTTGGGGGTTTAAGGAGTTTGGGGTTTAGGGGTTTAGGGATTTTAGGGTCTAGGGTTTAGGGTTTTGAGGGTTTAAGGAGTTTGGGGTTTAGGGGTTTTAGGGTCTAGGGTTTAGGGTTTTGGGGGTTTAAGGAGTTTGCGGTTTGGGGGTTTAGGGGTTTTAGGGTCTAGGGTTTAGGGTTTTGGGGGTTTAAGGAGTTTGGGGTTTAGGGGTTTAGGGGTTTTTGGGTCTAGGGTTTAGGGTTTTGGGGGTTTCAGGAGTTTGGGGTTTAGGGGTTTAGGGGTTTTAGGGTCTGGGGTTTAGGGTTTTGAGGGTTTAAGGAGTTTGGGGTTTAGGGGTTTAGGGGTTTTAGGGTCTAGGGTTTAGGGTTTTGGGTGTTTAAGGAGTTTGCGGTTTGGGGTTTAGGGGTTTTAAGGTCTAGGGTTTAGGGTTTTGGGTGTTTAAGGAGTTTGCGGTTTGGGGTTTAGGGGTGTGTGTGTGTGTGGGGGGGGGGGGGGGGGGGGGACATTACCACCCGGTCTTCTGGGCGCGTGAAGCAAGTCTGTCTAACCAGAAGTCCATGAGAACTCCAAGCTCTAATGCCCTAAGCTGGTAAGACTTGAAACCCTAAACCCAATGCCACAAAGCACAAACTCTGAGCCCGAAATGCTGAACCGACTGCAAACTTTTTTGCCTGAGGAACATATTCGCTGAATCCACGTATCAAATCCTAGCGCTGAACGCCAAGCCATAAACCCCAAGCCCTAACAAGCCTACCAGTTTCGTTCCTCTTGTCCGCCTTTCTTGTAACAGCCCTTTTTTACATGTAGGTTTTGCTGGGGTTCAGTGTTCAAGAAACCCCGGCCTTATGACCCCAAGATACCAGGATCCACATAACGAACCCTAAGGCTTCTTAGCCAGGTTCCTGCATCAATCAAACCCTAAACCCTAAACCCTATAGGGTTTAGGGTTTAGGGTTAACCCAACACCCTCTTCGAATTGATAAGGACCCTGTACTATTTTTTCTTATAGTAACCCCTATGAAATAGCCCCCCAAGCCCCTAAACCCTTGCCTTATAGAACTCTTTAAAGGAAACCTTATGGTTCCCTGTAATTATAACCCGGAACCTAGACCTAGACCCAAAGGCCCTGTAATAATCATAGTAATAACAGCAATAATACTACTTTAGCAACAACAGTAGTAGCACTACCAATAATAGTAGCAACAATAATAATAAAGTCATTGTAGCAATATAACGTTGGTAGGTTGTAAAAAATACCTATACACTGTTCTTAACAGAAACCTATGGTAACGGTATATTACACCCTAAACCCTAAACCCTGAACCGTATATTACAAGTCCAGAGCCCCGGTCCTCGAGGAGCTGGGTATGCGGCAGGGTTTGGCTCTCGGCACATGGGAGGCAGACTTATCCACCTCAGGGTTTAAGCTTTGCCTAGGGTCTAACAAGTTCTTTATGATCGTAGATCCGCAGTACTGTTGCTGCCATTACAATTACAATTGTTGTGATTATTCAGTGTAACAAGAGTAACAGTTGTAAGACTAATAGTTTCTTGGATCCCCGGTAAGCCCTAAGCCCGAAGCGCCTAGGCGGTGGGATGTTATCGGCCCCTGGTTTGTCTCTACTCTTCGAGCTGGAGGGAAGCTAGGTTTCTGGGTAAAGCTCGCCAGAGCAGATCTATGGTTTTGGGTATGGGGCTTCGGGGATTTAGGGTTAAGGCTCTAAGGGGGTTTAGGGTGTAGGGGTTCGGAGTGTGGGGCTTGGGCACTTAGTATTTTAGGGTCTAAGTAGGGGTTTAGGGTTTCGGGATGCGTTCGGCGGGCGTCCCTCCTCAACGGGGCCTTTGGCAGGTCGAGTTACTCAGAACCCCAAACATCCCCAAACCCTAATAACGCTGTAAAGTGCAAACTCCTTAATTTGAAGTATAGAGTCTAGATATCCCTTCTGAATCCTGTCAGCCTCATAGACCTTAAAAGCTCTAGAAGACGTAGAATTATGAACCCTACGAGCCAACTGATGCCCCAGGCAAGCGGCAAGTCGGCAGGGTCCGGAAACCCCTGCCAGACAGAAACTAAAATCTGAATCTGTGGCAGGCGGTGTTGAGGATTGGCGTTTGTAGGGGTTTACCCTAAGGCTCAATATGTGCCTTTATAGTTATGTATTTTGCGCTTAGTTGAATGGGGTTCCTATATAGGCGTTTCCGAAAATAGGGGACCCTAATATAGTACCTTAACTAGTAGGACCCTTATTATTATATAAGGACCCCAAAACACGGTACCCCAATTTTTGGCAACCCCCATACAGGTACTTGTATACTGTGTAGGTACATGGAGCCCCTACAAGGGTGAAGGGCTCTATGGCGTTGGGTCACAACCGAGCAACAGGGATTTCCTCGTGACAGCAGAGCCTCGCCAGTTCGGCGCAGATTTATTCCAGCCCTCAGCGATTTCGGGTCAGCCTGCCACCCTGGTGATGCAGTTCCGATGAGCTGCCAGGCGTAGCATTACTTCGAGGGAACTTGGCTTCGGGCCAGGGTCGTCCTTCGGCAGGATAAACATGCTGAGTCACCTGAGTCCCGCTCGCTATTTCAAGCAATGGTCGACGGGTGCTGCGACCATGCACTTCACTTGCTAGAATCGGTGCGCGGCAGCAGAATGTGAAGGCAATGAGTTCTGTTGACTCAAATCCTGGTTCAGCTCCTTACATGTTTCTGTTTTTGGTGCTTCCGGTGGTTTCTTCCGGAATCACATCGGTTTCAAGTCTTAACGCTACACACTACAAATTGAACCCCATTACCCAAAACCCCTCACCCTAAACCCTAGAATTCCTGAGCCCAAAATCCCCATGGACCCCCCTAAACCCCAAACCCCAAACCCCTAGCCCCTACCCACCCTAAACCCCAAAACCCTAAGCCCAAAACCCTAAACCCCAAAACCCTAAGCCCCAAAACCCTAAACCCCTAAGCCCCTAAACTCTAAACCCTTAAACCCTAAACCCCAAAACCCTAAACCCCTAAACCCTAAACCAAACTCCCTAAGCCCCAAACAAAACAGACGAAACGGAAGCAGAAGCTTTCCGACTGGGTCGGGCTTTTCGGGTTTAAAGAAACCCTCGCAGGTAATCTCAAAGGGCTTAGGGGTTTAGAGTTTCGGGATTTAGGGCTTTAGGGTTTTGGGGTTTAGGGGTTTAAGGTTTACGGTTTAGGGTTTAGGGGTGTAGGGTCTGGGGGTTTAGGGTTTAGGGTAGCTTCAAGGCAGCCCTCAAGGGAGCCCTAATGCTGAGTTGTGGATTGGAGCACCACGGGCGGTCGGAGGCACAGCCACCAGGCGGGAGAAGAATTGTTCCCAGCGTTTAGGGTTTAGGATTTTAGGGTTTTATGCAGGGGTTCGGAATTTAGGGTTTAGGATTTTGGGCATGGGAGTTTTTGTGGTTTAGGATTTTTGAGGTTTAGGGGTTGGGGGTTAGAGTTTAGAGCGTTCTGGCTTACGGTTGAGGGGTTTGGGCTTGAGGGTACTATTCGGGTTTAGGGTTTTCACCGGTGATTTCTAGGGTTTTTTGTACGGCTATATAGTCTTATAAAGTTCTCCCTGAGGGTTGATACATGATGTATTCAAGCTTTCGGATGCGATGAACGGGCTTTTCGGCATTGATGAAAGGGTTAGGGCACTCGATGCAGGGTTAAGGGTATTCAATAATACCCCTAAACCCTAAACCGTTAAGGGAACCCTAAACCCTCAACCCTAAATATTCAATAAGGGGCTAGGGGTTCCAGGCCCCTTTGATGACGTTGGTTTCGGGCTTAGACGTTGACGTTAAGGGTTACTATTGAGGAATTCTACAATATACCTTCAGGGCTACACTACGCACGAGTTGCAATGAGGGTACATGTAGGGTGAAATTGGAGGTTGTCTACGGGTTTCGATCTAAGTGCTTTTGCTTCCGGGGGCCTTTAGTTGTGCAAGGTTTGTGTGTGAATGGGGTTTAAGGGTGTAAGCCTGAATCCAAAGCCCAAAACCCAAATGATTCGACCCTGAGCGCCGTTTCGTGTTTAGGGCCAGGGCTTCTCGACCCAACACCACAGAGCCGAAGGCAAAGCCCGGACGTCTCTTGTGGCTTTCGGGAACTCCAAACTTAAACCCTAAACTTGAACCCTAAACCCCTGAACCCCTAAACCCCTGAACCCTAGAACCCAAAAGCTCAAATTCCTAAACCCTAAACTTGAACCCTAAACCCCTAAACCCCTGAACCCTAAACCCTAAACTTGAACCCCTAAACCCATGGAAGTGTAGCGGAGGTGGAAGTTTTCGGGGTGAACTCGGCAGAATCCAAGGGGCCTTCGGGGTTTGAGGCTGCAGGGTTTGAGGCCTCAGGTTTTAGCTAAAATCGCACCAGTATGTGGGAGTTTCCGACAATGAGGGGTATCTTATTTTGGAGTCCTTATAATAAGGATCCTACAATTTAGGGTAGTATATTAGGATCCCCTATTTTCGGAAACCCCCATATCAAGTACTAAAAGATAGTATAAGATAATGTCCGATATTATGTGTCAGGTATTAGTGGGTCTTGGTTTGGAGCGCCTTGACAGAGCACGAGGGCTTTCGTCTTCTGTGTTGTTCCGTCAGGGTTTTGTGAGTGGAGGGTATGCCGATTCATCAGAGAGCGTTGTGTTTGCAATCCCCGGCTCCTCTCAAATGCCTGGGTTCGCTCAAGGGTCCAGCAAGGTTACGGATCGTTTTCGCTGCATGACCCATGCTCTGTCGCTGCAGGCTTGGATAGACTGGGCTTTGGAGTACCATACTTTAATACTTTTTTCTTAAAGGAACCCTTATGAAATAAAAGTCTATACTTTTTTCTCCCTGGTTACTTAAAAGCCCAGTAGAGTCAGGCCGTCAGGCCGTGATTCAGTGAACTTAAGGCACCTCAACCTCTGATGCTCAATCGCATAACCCTGATTACACATGGTGAAGCCTACACCTTTACCGCATGAGCTTTGATGTTTCAGCTGTTGCACTTAGTGTGCAAGCAATGCAGCAGATCAGATCTTGCAGAATCTGGGCCGTAAGTGGTGAGTTGGCTTTGAAAGCCATCCTGGCTCTGGAGCCGCCTGGAGGACGATGCCGTTCCCCGCTACATCTACGCTGCAGCAGACTTTGAAGCTCATCGCCGAGGGGGTCTGATGTCTTTGCGGGATGGGTCCGAAGACGTCTTGGTGATCATCTGGACCGGCTTAGACTGCTCGGATGGCTTCATTTAGGGTTTAAGGGTTTAGGGTGTAGGGTTCAGGGGCCTAGGGTTTAGGGGCAGACTTCAGGGTTGTTGGGTGTTCCCGCAGTCCTGAAGCCCATGGACTTCGCGAGGGCCTTGGGCAAAGAGCGGCCGCTTGCTGCAGGGAAGCAGGATGAATTGCGAGAGGCAACGTCGGCTCAGTGCGCCGGATTCCGCCATACAGGGCTGATCTTTAGATGAGAAGCCTTGTACACTTAGCAGACCTAGCAGTCCATCGCAAAGCGCAGGCCCAACACCTTTCAGACTTGTCGAATTCCACGTTTGGTCACCGTTTTTTGCGGCGAGTTAGTCATAGCAATTATCCCCTGTGGCTCCCAGCACACAATGATATCATCATATAACTAGACGTATTTCTAACCCCTCTTTCAACTTAATGAGGCATTTGAAGTCGGGTTGCCGTGCATCGTTTCCGCAGGCTGATGAAGGTGCCGGAGTTCAGGTGGAGAAACCTTCCTTCTTGACCGACAAGGCATCTTTCAAAAGTTTAGAGTTTAGGGGTTTAGGGTTGAGGGATCTCCCACTTCTCATTTTTTGAAGGCGCCTATCAGGGCTTTAGAAGGTGGGCGCTGGTACGATGGCCTGTGCGAAACCCTGTGGCACTAAAAGCCTTAGCGCATGCATCCCTCGCAGGGTTTAGTCAATCCAAAACCCTTCAAACCCAATCTACGGGAAGGCATTGTCCTAAGAATCCTTAACCGTGTAGGGCTTGGTGTTTCGGGTTTACGGAAAGTTCAAGCTCGGCAGTTTCAAAACGTAAACACTCTCGCAAGCACCTCTGGTCGAACCGTGAGCCCTAGATACTTGGCCGTGAAATTATCTGATGCCTACACACTCAAGACCCTTGATGTGACCCCGCAACACGCCCCAGCAAATCGACAAATCCAGCACAACACAGCACGCACACAAATTACGGTTCAGCTTGCTTGTGGTTTGGTATTGTTCATGACGACAACGCTAGGATTTTCAGCCATCCGGACGCGCAGCATTCAGCATGAGTATTCTGACAATACTACACACAATGTATATAGCTAAGTACATGAATGTTTGGTTCTTCTAACAATGAGTTCTATGTACCTTGCCGTCCATTGCAAGGACAACATGGCAACATCTTCTGTATTGGATCCTTTGTTATCGTCAGTAGCTATTACACTAATTACGGCTGTAGCTGTTGAACCGAGTTTCTTGCCCACACCAAACGTTACCAACCCTATAAATCCCAGAACGCCTTGCCGCTCCTTAGCAATGGCGTGGTGAAATTCTACGATAACTCTTCGAGCCCGATACGAACTCCGCAGTTACCCACCCAAAAGTTCTCAAACAAACCCTATACACCACGCAGATCACCCAGGAACCCGGTGCAATGTTTTAAAGGGCCTAAGCCCTAGATCCCATACCCTAAACCCTTGAAGAAGAGCCTGAAGCCCTGAACCCTGAACGCTTCAAGAAGAAGCCTTAACCCGAAACCCTAAACCCTGCAAGAAGTCTGTAGTTTCTTTGACCCAGGAAAAGCTTGGTGCGTGTTAAGGAGGTTAGTAGCTGAAGTTACCATAGTAAGGAAACCCAGTTAACTTGAATGCGATCCCGCCACAAAAGCCCAGAAACCCTAAGCCCCAACCCCCATAGACCCCGAAACCCGAAACCCCCAACCCTAAACCCGAAACCCTAAACCCCTAAACGTAAACCCCAACCCCCATAGACCCCGAAACCCGAAAACCCCAACCCTAAACCCGAAACCCTAAACCCCTAAACCCCTAAACCCTAAACCCCTAAACTTAAACCCCAACCCCCATAGACCCCGAAACCCGAAACCTCCAACCCTAAACCCGAAACCCTAAACCCCTAAACCCCTAAACCCTAAATCCCTAAACTTAAACCCCAACCCCCAGAGACCCCGAAACCCGAAAGCCCCAACCCTAAACCCCTAAATCCCTAAACTTAAACCCCAACCCCCATAGACCCCGAAACCCGAAACCCCCAACCCTAAACCCGAAACCCTAAACCCCTAAACCCCTAAACCCCTAAACCCTAAACCCTTAAACTTAAATCCCAAACCCCCATCATATCATATCATATCATGATATGATATGATATGATATGAACCCCTTCATAACAAAGAGCCCCAAGAAAAAGGCACCCGAGCCTGGGGACGAGGGCATTCGGCTGATCAGCCTGGACCGGGTTTGGAGGGTGTAGGGTTGGGGTTCCTTTAACGGGATCCTTAAAGGGGTCGATAAGGGATACTATAGGGTGCTATGATACTGGGCTTTGGAGTACCATACTTTAATACTTGTTTTCTTAAAGGAACCATTATGAAATTAAAGTTTATACTTTTTTCTCCCTGGTTATTTCAAAGCCTAGAAAGGGATCCTTAAAGGGGTCTATAAGGGATACTATAGGGTGCTATGACATAGGGGTTTAAATAATTACCTATACTATTTTGGGGTTTCCTTATTATAAGTATAGTATAATGGGCCCCAAAACCCTATTCTAATTATGAAGGCCCCTATATTAGGTTTTAGGGCTCAGGGTTTAGGGTTCTGGGTTTGTATGGCTTAGGGTTTAGGGCTTAAGGTCCCGCAGACTTTGTAGGGTTTAGGGTTTTTTGCTGGTTTCATGCGTTTGCATAAATGCGGGTTCGAGGCGGGTTTAAGGGGTTTCGGGTACAGGAAGTTAGGGTTTATGCTTTGGGGTCTATGGTGTTGGGGTTTAGGGCTTTTGGGAGTGCAGTGCCAGGTCTACTAAAGCCCTATGTAACAGTGTCTGTTTCCATCTTGTCACAATGCTGCAAGACCTCAGAATGCTTTTTTGTGAGACATATGGGTGGTTGTCAAAATTCGGGTCCCTTTTTGGGTACCCTAAATAATAGGTGCCGTATTATAATGGGGACCCAAAAAGGGACCATAATTTTGACAACCACCCATATATGTTAACCTGAAATCACTCCCTCCAAAGCTGTTCCAGGACTGGCACAACGAGTGCTTAGGGCCGCTCCTTGCTGCACCGTTTGTTCGGTGCTGCCAAATTTACAAGGCCCATTTTTTGTGTATTTGTTCAGGCAGTTGTACGTGCTGGAGGGGGTTATCAAGAAGGTTTTGCACAGGGGTTCGTTAGGAGCTTTATCGTTTTCCAGGGTTTTTGGCTCTAGGATCATGAGCTTGTTGGGTTTAGGAGCGTAGGGCTTTGGGATCAGGATGTGGAGTGTTTTGCAGTGGCTGTCGGGTTTACGAGACTTGAGGTTGTGGGTCTAGGGGCAGGACCTAAATCGGTCATGTCACGCTCGTGGTGCCTACTACTACTACTGCTACTACTACTACTACTACTACTACCACCACCACCACCACCACCACCACTACTACTACTACTACTACTAATACTAATACTACTACCACAACCACCACTACTACTACTACTATTACTACTACTACTACTACTACTACTACTACTACTACTACTACACTACTAACACTACTAATACTACTAGCACTACTAACACTACTAACACTACTAACACTACTAAAACTACTAACACTACTAACTACGACTCCTATGTTTGCACCGTAAAATGAGTCTGCTTCCTTGTTTTGTTTCTGGTGTTCGTGCAGGCCATGCACCTCCGTTTCTTTCTAGAGTGTTGCATGCCATTCACCTCCCTTTTCTAACCTTCGTTGCAGGCCATTTCCTGTGAGAGCTAGACGTCAGCGAGTGCGGGCCGTCGCCGCCTTCCACAGAGGGACAGGCCACGAAGGATATTAGGTGGCTTGGGTCGCGGTGTGGAGCAACCGAGCTTCAGTTGGATCCACGTGTGGAAGCCGGTGACAATGTCCCAAAATGCGACAGTGAGCATTTTCCCCAACTGCCTGCAAATATCGGGCCCGAGGTGGGTGTTCTTTGTCGGGAGAAGTTCAACGAAGCAGTTGAGTATGCAAGATTTTGTGTATCACCCGATCATAATTATGAAACAGTGGTCAGCTTCAGGGCCAGGAATTCAGCAAACAGGTTTCAAGCAGGATTTGTTGGTAATCCCTTGTGGGGCTGGTTCTTAGCACAACATGTTCGGGCGACGGAGACGATGACACTACAAGCAGTCGAGTTGCTTCGATGCGGAACTGGGATGATTTGGGCCAAAACATGCTGGAATAGCACCGCATCATATTTTCACCTGGTTTGAGCGCGTGGGAGCCGTACACCATCAAGCCTGCACTTGAGCATCAAATCTGAAGCAGAAGCGGCGTGACAGGAACGTAAGTCCTTCAGCAGAATCAGCCGCATGCGACTACCACGACGAAGCTTATTGTGTGTGTGTGTTTATATATATACATACATGCGTATTCTTCGTAAAAAAATACTATTGTTACTATTGTTTTTACTGTTGTGATTATTATGCTTATCTTTGTTGCTACTGTTATCGCTATTACTACTACCATTATTAATATTAGGGTAATAATATCACTTGTATTATTCTTCTTCTTACCCTTACCATTACTCGTATGCTTCTTATAACTGTTATCGCTACTATTATCATTGGTGTTCTTATATACGCATATGTATACATATATATATATATATATACATATATATATATATATATACATATGTATACACATACACACAGATATGTGTTTGCCGTTGTTTGTTCATTCAGCTTTTTTCTGTTTCTGCATTTACATTTTTGCACATTCTATATTTCGTTTGCATTGTTTACAATCATAATGTTTATCGTCATAGTATACACTTTATTTGTTTCTGCTGATCCTGTAAACTTGTATTTATATGCACGTACACAACAGAGACACATACCCGCAAACACACACCTGCACCGGAAAGAACTAGTCCCCCCAAACCTTGCAACCCTAAACCCCTAAACCCTAAACCCCCAAACCCTAAACCCTAAATCCTAAACCCTAAACTGAAAGAACTAGTCGTGGTGTTTGAACCCCCAGATGGCCCGAGGTTGGTCCTTTGGTCCAGCAGTTGTGTTTGAACGCCGCGCCGGGAGACAACGAACCCCACCTTTAATGTAGGAACCTGATTAAGAAACCTTGGGCCTTTACTAGGGCTCCTGATATGAATCCTACTATTTGGGGGTTATAGGCCCAGGGTTTCTTGATCAGGTTCCTACATTACCTACCCCCCCAAGGAATCACCTTTCTTAGGGTTTACATGCAAGAAATGTAGGTTTCTTGGGGTCCAGGAAAAATCCCCAAAGCCTAATCCCCGAAGCCGTTCAATAACACGAAACACGATTTAGTGTTTTGGAGTTCAGGAAGAAGTAAGCCCTGAAAAGTCCGCGTGTGTCATTGGACTGCCTGAGCAACCCAACATCTATTGGTCAGAGTTGTAGTATCCAGCGATAGATACTGCTAATATAGAGCCCTTCTACGTGTGTGTGTGTGTGTGTGTTATGACATACCCGCACCCAGTTAATAGAGAACTGCCAATATAGAGCCCTTCTAAAAGTGTGTTTATGACATACCCGGGCCGTAAGGAACCTGAATTGCTGATGTTCCTGATTATGATGTCCTTTTAAAAGTTGGGGGTCCATGTAACACAGACAAAACCCAACTACGGACTGAGGGCCGAGATCATCCCACGGCGTCCGGGCGTTGTGGGTTTAGGGGTTGTCAGTTCTGGTCACATGGTCTGTGTGAGGTAGAGCACAGCTCGAGTTCAGCTTTCAGTTTTGAATATATACATAGTCCGACGGGATTCTCAAAAACTCTGAAAACGAATCCGGCTAGAGACAATTGTTTTTGATCCTTCATCTGCCGATCAAGCAGACTCCCTGGCAGCGCATGCATGCCACGCTAGAGGGGCAACTGGCGTGAATTCACGAAAGTGGGACGACCTGTTCCTGCCGAGTCACCCCCCCGTCGCATCCATACAGAAGCCTGGGTAGTTGCCAATGCTGTTCATTAGGGCTCCTTATTGTAACTGTGCTAGAAAATACCGTATATGCCACAAACCCTATTCTGATTAAGCCCCATATCATAGAGCCTTTAGCAACCCTTTCAGAACCCAGTAAAGAACCCTGAAAGGAACCCTAGCCCACTTCTCAAGGCCCAGACGCTGGGGCCTGGTGGGGTGGGTTGACAAGGAATCCTCCACCAATCACCAATCATTTACCCAACAAAAGAATACTTGGGTTTAGGATAGTGGCTTGTTAGGTTACAATATTTGGCAGAGTACATGATTATTAGGTACCTGGACCCTTAGGGCCTTAGGAATTCAACACTGTCAAGTTAGAGCCACCTAGCCTTGGCCTGCAACGTGTTCGAGGTTCTTCTGATCCCTTTGACAAAGTAAGGTAGGCAAAGCCGTATTTTCGAAACGCTGCCGTCATGAGCTGGAATTCTTACCTCTCCCATTGCCACATGCCCTGAACCCTGAAGCCAGCTGGCGTCCCGTGGGAGGACAGGAGTGGGAGAGGCTCCTCTACCATAGAGACTCCAATACCCCTTAGTTAAGGAATATACCTTAAATTATAATAAGATCCCTAATATGATTTAAGGTATATCCCTTAATTAAGGGATATACCTTATATTATAGTAAGATCCCTAACATGATTTAAGGCATATTCCTTAATTAGGGGATACTGGAGTCTCTGGGTACCATAGGTTGTGCCACTGCTGAGGCTGGTGTCTGCAGGCGTTTATGGTAACTTGGCATGTGCCGTGACGTGGTCTACCCGAAACCATGAACCCTAAGCCAGCGACTGTTTCTTCCTCAACAGCTACCTTGCGTCTTCAGCACGACACTGGCGCACCGTTCGCACGTTTCACCCAGGCCGACGAATCTGATGCCGATTTGACCCCGTGTCTCGTCGAAAGAGGCCCAGACTCCAAACCCTGAACCCGAAATCTGAAGCCGCCCTAAGGGGTTTTGGTTCGACGTACATAGATACATACGTACATGCATGCATACGTACCGGCATACATACACAGGTACACACATACAGCACAATACAATACCGTACGATGCACAAGCAACACAGTCCAATGCAATGCAGTCGCCTACATGCGTACAATGAAACAATCAATCCTACCTACCTACCGATCGAACTGCCGACCTACCCACCTGGCCTGCTACCCACCTACCCACCTGTACCCAGCTGTACCCACCCACCCACCCGCCACCCTACCCACCTACCTACCCATGTACGCACCTACGTACGTACATACATACAGCACAATACGTGCTTGCAACACAAGACATTACAGTACAAACCATACGACACTGTAGGGCTCGGTGCAACACAGTACCAGGCGAAACAAGACCTCACCAGACAAGACGATTGATCCCTTTATAGTTTACGGGGCTCTTTGCGTAGCACTTTGATATCTCTAAGTGTTGGACCTTCTGCAAGCACGAGAAGTGACAAAGCACAGGGCACATGTACAACTGTGTTGAGCATCGAATCCCAGGTATCTTCGTTGCGCGAACTCTCCCCTGAATCGTGCATAATCTTTCTCGAAACTACCACACAGACCGGGTATGCGTATGTTTCCCCAAACACTACGCCGCACTATTTTCATCCCAAGGTACTTCGGAACCTTTGGACTATCGATGAAGCCTCTTGGGATTTAGGGCGCAGCCGGCATCAGTACAGCCAAGTTAAGTGGGCGCCCAATGCCAAAGCCTGGCTGGATATGTTAGGGTTTAGGGTTCAGGGTTTAGGGTTTAGGGTTTAGGGAGATCAAATCCTAAAGCAGGCCTAGTTTGCACCCAGGGAAAGGTGAACCGATTCCTGGCGTTTGGCATTTGGACCCAAGATTTCTCTATATGCGAAGGAAGCTGCGCAGAAACGCGGGTAAGACTCATCAGGCGCAAAATTGTCCGGAATAGAGGGTTTAACGAATAACAGACAATTCAATGTTTCAGGGTTTTTTATTATCTGAAACTGCCGCGCAGCACTTGGGCATGAAAGCACTCGTACCTTGCATCTTGAACGTGAAGTCTTGCATAACTCCAAGGTTCAAAGCCTTCGCCCCAAACCCTCTGAAGGACTGCAAACCCTATGCAAAGTCCAAAGGCCAAGACCGTAAACCCTAAACCTATCTTCATGGCTAGAGGTAGCTGAGGTCGCATGGTGACCAACTGTAGCCCATCATAACCTCCCATCATGTTGCAGGATGTTGACCATTTCAGTATTGAGGTCGAGGAGTCTCCTAAATCCTTAACCCTGTGCCCTAAACCCTACCTTAACTTCCGAACTGCAAGTCCTCCAGCCAGATATGTTTTGACTTTAGGATCCTAGCTTTAGGGCTAGGTTCTGGGGTTTAGGGGGGTTACCCTACTACCCCTGTAAAAGCTGCTTAAAAGCTGCCGTTTTAGGATTCCTTATCATGATTTCCCTGTAAAGTCCTTAGAAATTTAGGTGATTCAGGGCGCAGGTGGTTAAGCAAATAAGGAACAACAGTGGCAACAACAAGTGTGGCTGAGGGTTTAGATCTTGCTGCGGCCCTAAACCCTAAGCCTGAAACCCTAACATAAACCCTTAACCTTTTTTGGCTTTTTTTGGCCTAAACCCTAAGCCCTGAGGGGTCCCAGTACTCTAGCATTAGCAGGATACAAGCAGACGGCTGGCCTCCTGGCCTCCGTTCAGGTCGAGGATAAGCAATAGTACGAGTATTAGTAATAGTAGTAATAGTAGTAATAGTAAATATAGTAGTAATAGTAAGAGTAGTAATAATAGTAACAATAGTAATGATAGTAATACTAGTAATTATAGCAATAGTAGTAATAATAGTAAAAGTAATACTAGTAGTAATAGTAGCAACAAATCTCAGCTTTCTCGCTTGGAGCTTTATACACAGGCCGGGCCCCGAGAAAGTTGTACTTGCAACAAAAGGTTTCGGGTTCACGAGTTTCAGGTTATCTTGTTTAGTCTTTGTTTTCACAGATGCAACTGAGTCCCAGAACCCTATATTAATAAACCCTAAACCCTTAATGAACCCTAAACCCTAAACCTAAACCCTAAACCCAAACCTTAAACCCTAAACCCAAACCTTAAACTCTAAGCCAAACAGTTTTGGTGAGTTTAAGCTTGCGCTGGAGATAGGCAGTCGGGCCAGGCTTAGGCAGGTTCAGCGCCTGTGGGTTTAAGGGTATAGGGTTTAAGGTTTCAAATACCATAATAGGGATCTATAGTAAATAATACGGTTTCTTTGGTGTGTTTCAGTCCCATTCCTGTCGCATTTGGCAGATGTCTTTTCTTCCAGCAATGAAACGATCCTGCAATGGGGAGAGAGGTTGTGTATGCATGGCTAGCTACCAACTTCTCACACCGAAAGCAGCGGTCAGCCCTAAAACCCAAGCCTACCTGGACCCTAGATAGCATGCATCTACGTTTTTAGGGTTCATTGTTATGATTTCCTTCTAGAAGTCCTGAAAAAGGCAGGGTATCAAGGGTTCAGCTGAACCATAAACATCGTCAGCCCTAAACACAACTTGGTAAACATCTCACTTTCGGCCCAAGCACGACTGACATCCAATGAAGCGATGGAATTTTCTTGAGGGCGGAGGGTTTAGATACAGCCCGTACGTTTCTCACTCATTGTGCCGCCACATTTGCTAGTGACCTAGTGTACTGCCATTGTGAGTTAAGCCCTTTTGCGGTTTATTCCGTTATTACAAGTGTTGCTGTTGTTGTTATCGGTTTTTGGGCTGTCACGAACATGCGAGTAGTGGTCTCATTTACGAGGAAGAGTACTTCCTGCAGTGCTTTCGGGTTTTTGTAAGCTGTCACGGAAGGGAGCACGACTTGGCACCTTCCGCACATGGACCGGCAACGCTCGGCTGGAGGTTGTAGTGTGTTTTGTTCAGGCCGGGACGACATGCTGCCGAAGCTCTGCATACCCTGAAGCTTCACATCGTGAACCCCAAACCGTTTAATTTAGGGCCTGTAATAATTACCTATACTATATTTTTTGGGTGGGTGCTTATTATAATTACGGCATAGTAAACCCTCTTCTACTTATTTAGGCCCCGAAATAAACCTTAAGGCATGCAAGAGATGTGTTGCTTTGGGGCTTCTCAGAGGCGACTAGGATGGTGTCTATATAGGTTATTGAAGTCGAAAAGCAGGGGAAAGGGTACCCTTATTATAAAGGGGCTACTCAGAAACCTAGGGGTTTAGGGTGTTGGGTTTGGGGGAGGGTTGCGGTTTTTCTGGAGTTTGTGCCACCCTGAATGCCTAAACTTGCTGTCTACAGCAATTATAGGTTACAGCAATTATAGGTTCTGGGGGTCTATGTTTAGAGTTGAGGGGTCTTGGGGTATTTGTTCAGTGCTGTTTCGCGTAGTACTTTTGCCAAACCAGCTAGCCAAGAGGTGCGAGGTTGTTAGTAAGATGAGCCGTCGCTGCGCAATCATAGTCCTGATATTACCAACAGTACATTCTAGTGGAAATGCAGATCCCAGATTCATTTCCCCACTACCTCAAACAGGACTACGACAATGATCCGAACATTGAGGCCCTTAAAGACGGGAGTGCGCGGAGCAGGGGTCTACATGAATGAGTTTCAAGCAGGCTGAATCGAAGGTGGCAGCTACTGTGCCCGGACTCCTGTGCCACAGTGCTCACAACATGAAAGTTCTAATGACAAGAGAAGAGACCTTCCCAATGCACAGAGTGTGCTCATGAGATTTTCGACAAATTCTTAAACCCTAAACCCAACAAAATCTTGAACCCTAAACGAAATCGAACGTTCTGATGCACTTTCGTGGGCGTTGCCAAAACCGAACCGACCTTCGTAAGAGCCGGTCGCCATGGACATGGCGGCATGTGAGCCAATGGACGTGGAGCAGGAGGCACTTGGAGAGGCTGGGGATTCCTTTAAGGGCTCCTTTCAGGGATCTTTAAGGATTCATTTAGGGACACACTTATCATCCCGATTCCTTAACCCCAAAACCCTAAACCCCTAAACCCTAACCCCTAAACCCCAAACCCCAGCCCCTAAACCCTTGGGCTCAGGTTTTGGGAGTCTACAATTACCAATACTATGGTGCGGTTCCTCATTACAATTATAGTCTAGGTTCCTGAGTAATAGCCTTTTGCCCTTTTTATTTTCGGATCCCCTTATTAAAACCGAATAGTAGGAAAAAGGGTGCCCTTATTATAAAGGGGCCACTCAGAATCCTAGTAGTATTATAAATACCCAAAGCCCTATTCTAAGTGGGTTCGGGAGCCGGAAGGCGCTCGGAGAGGTCGTCTTGCTCCAGACGCAGCTGAAAATGCACGGCACACCAGTGAGGCCCACCCTCATGCAGGAGCTTCTCGCCCGTGCTTGAAAAATCACGTTCAACCTTAACATAGACTGTATGTTTCATGTGCAAAAAGATCAGTGAATAGTTAACTGCATTCTTCAGTAAACAGGTACACGAATAAGCAAATAAACGAACACATATGTAGAAATATGCATTTTTTTACATATGTATATATATTTATATATACACATACACACACACACACACATTCACGGTACATATGTTGCGTGTGCATAGTTTTAAGAAGGAGTGCTCTCTAAAGGGCCTCCAAGAACAGCAAAGGCTTGATGTTGGCCCTATTCTGACGATGGTGTCCGCTCAGCTTCAACATCCGATGCCACTCTTCGCATTGACGGTGGGGCTGGTGGTGCTCTCCGCCATGCTGTGTGGGATGCGACGGTGCTTGCAGTCTGGCATCACCCCACAGCCGCGACAAACAGAAGGTATTAAGCTAGGAATCTATGGAATCTTACTGACGCAGACTCTGAATGCATTAGCCACCATGGTGGTTTTACCAACCCTGCCTTTCTTTGCGATGACGCTGGGTGCGACAGCATTGGAGGTGTCTCTCATGAACTCTGCGTATAACCTAGCTCAGATGTTCTGCTCCCCGCTGTTGGGCGCACTGTCCGACCGCTATGGGCGAAAGCGAGTTATGCTCGGAGGCATTTGCATCCAAATGATGTGCAACACCTTCATGGTGCCTCGGCTCTGGAACAAGATGTTCTGTGGTGCTGTGTGTTCGAGATAGTGCCATAAGGTGATAACGGCGGGCACAACAAGAGTGTCCCAGCATCTTCCACGAAAGCTTCGACTGTGTGGCTGTTTCAGCAACATGGGGAGCTCTGATACAGGACCCCAAATCGTAGGATCATAGTCTTTTTCACGTATGTATTGCAAGAAGGAGCCTAAAAAGGGACCCGGGGTTTCGAATCCCACAGAGTGATAGGATCCAGTCGCCGGATCCCACTACTTTACCCCTTATTTCTAACACCCTTTTCTTTCAAGGCCCTAGCATTGGGTTCGAGACTTTTCCCGAGCACATACAATAAGTGACCCTATAAACCTTAATTATAAGGCCTAGCCACTACAGTCAACCCTAAACCCCAAGCCCAACCTATAGTAGGATCCCTTATACTTTACCTGAAGGGCATGAGGATGATGATGTTCCAACTTTCTGGCTTCTACTGTAGACCCTGAACCTTGTAAGTCCTCACCCTACTAAGGCGCAATCCAGCAGTCTGACGCAGTTGCTGCTGGCTCGCATGGCTGTTGGCATGGCCCTGAGCACCGGTCCGGTCGAGATGGCTTCTTGGCGGTTTAGGGTGCAGGGTTTAGGATTTAGGGTTTAGGGTTTAGGGAGTTTAGGAATAAGGACTTAGGGTTTAGGGAACAGCAGTCTTCTTCGTTTGCTTCTAATGGACAGTAATTACGGCCCTATTCGGGCACGTTCCAAAAATCTAGAGGAACAGCATTGCTACTTCAATCAGGGTTCTGCTTGCGGGGTAGTTGGGCTTTTTCTTAGAAAGTGCGTGTTTCGGACTTTTAACTTTTTTTTGTAGAGGAGCTATGGCTTTTACATTTTTCATAAATACCCTAATGTAGGAAGCTGATGAGGAAACCCCGGCTCTATAACCCCAAAATACTAGGATTCACATGGGTGGTTGTCAAAATTAGGGTCCCTTTTTGGGTACCCTAAATATTAGGTGCCGTATTATAATAGGGACCCCAAAAAGGGACCCTAATATTGACAACCACCCACATAAAGAACCCTACTAAAGACCCAAGCTTTCTTAATCAGGTTCCTACATTAACCCCTGTAAAGTCACCCTTATACCCCACTGGGTTCCTGAGTTGTACCCTTTTGCCCTTTTTATTTTCGAGTCCCCTGATAAATACCGAATAGTAGGAAAAAGGTTACCCTTATCATAATGGGGCTACTCAGGAACCTAGTATTGCTAAACAGTCAACCCTAAACCTATACCCTAAACCCTTTATAGGAATTACTCCTACTTAGATTTAGGGTTTAGGTATTTGCGGGGGGGGGGGGGCCTGGTTCTGAATACAGCATAGTTGTACAATGGTCCCCAAAACCCTATTCTAATCATTAAGGCCCCTATAGTAACCCTTATACCCCAGAAGCCAGGCATACATCATGGACTTCTTGCGCTCCGAGGGGGAGCTCAGTCGGGTTCTGTCTCTGCAGCGAGTCATGACTTCCGCCGGGGCGCTGGCCGGTGACCTGCGCTTTGAAGTTAGGGTTTCGGGTGTAGGGTGCGAGTTGAAGTTAGGGTTTAGGGTTTAGGGTGCGAGATGAAATTAGGGTTTAGGGTGAGGATTCAGGGATTTTAGAGGGCTTACCGGGTTTATAGGGGCTTTTAGGGTTTATCGGGTTTGAGGTTTCAGGCTTTATGGAGTAGCTTATAGAGTTTATAGCTAGGGCAGAGAAGGTTTATAGGGTTTGAGGCTTGAAGGTTTTTGTCGGGGTTGGGGGTGAGCTGCGGGTTAATCTCAGCTTGTGTCCCTTGCAGCCTTCGTTTCTTGAGGATAGGGTTTCTAAGTTGGGGTTTTGGGGTTTGGGGTTTATGGGTGGAGGGTTGGGTGAGTGTTTAGGGTGAATGGCCAGTGCTCCATCACGATTTAGGATTTAGAGATCTGCCGAGGGTAGGTGTTCCAGGGCTTGTGTTCAGACCCGGTTTGTCGGCCGTTTTGCTTTTTCTTACATGAGATCCTTCACCCGAAGTCTCCATCACCTGGCCTGAACCCTGAAGAGCCCAATAGTCCATCAGCACGTGGGGTGCATTCCTGCATCTAGGGTATTGGGGCCCAGTATTGCCTTGAAATCTTGAAAGGAAATCACTGATAATAGAGAAGCCCTCATCGTAGCTTAGGATTTAGGGTTTAGGGTTTAGGGCGGGGGGAGGGTTCAGGTGGAACCCCTTTCAAGACCCCTGCAAAGCCACGTTGGAAAGCTGACAATGACTCAAGCAAGCCACGCGACGCAAGCGTATCTTGTGCTCTTCTGGGAAATTATTGCACGAACCTTAACCCTATACTAGGTTCCTGAGCAGTACCCTTTTGCCCTTGAAAAAAGGGTCCCCGTATCAAAACCAAGTAGTAGGAAAAAGGGCGCCCTTATTAAATATTATTACTAAGGGCTGCTCAGGGACCTGGTATACCCTAAACTAAACCCAAAACCCTGAACCCCTAAACCCTATACCCTCAACCCTACGCTGAACTGAACCCTAAAAACTGCCCGTCGATCTGAAACCCGGAATGAGATCTCCGAACCACCAAAAACCCCTGAAGCCTTTAACGCCTACCGCGCTGAAGTGAGCTAGCTGGCATCTGCAGAAACTTGTTAAGAGGGTTTAGGGTTTAGGGGTTTAGGGTTTAGGGGTTTAGGGGTTAGGGTTCCATTCCAATTGAGGTACCCATTGATACATTGTTTCGGTGGTGCTCGAATTACGACTAACAAACCATGGCCGAGTAAGGTCCCCTGGTGGCTCGCACATTTGACAAGCTGCATTTCAAGACGCTGTGCCTAGGCGGGGCTGCTATCCGATACGGCTTTATATCTATAGGGATACTGGTGTGTTAGTTTGTGTGACCATGACTGTGATGAGGTTTCTGGAATTAGAGGTACCTTATTGTCAGGGGTCCGTATGATAAGGATATGTTAGGGTCCCCCGGTTTTCGGAAACTTCCACCCAAGGGAAACGGTTGCACGTACCCCAACCGCCGGTAACCGCCATCTCTTCGGGAGAGCAGGCCTGAAAAAGAGTCCATCTGTTATTTAAGAGGATCTGCTTCCAGATGCCTACAAAACCGAGCCCTGAACCCCTCAACCCCTTAGGGCCCTGAAGCCCTCAACCCCTTAGGGCCCTGAAGCCCTGATCCGGACCTGCTTGAGAATTACATGCATTCGGAGGTGTGGTCGGCGTCAACGTGCTGAATCTGCTCATCGGCTGCGTTCTATGGGAGGATGCAGCTGCTGGGTCATGGAGTAGCATACTTTAAAATACTTGTTTGACATGTTCCTTGAAGGAGCCATTATACCCTAAACCCGAACCTTCCTAAACCATTATGGAAACCGCAAGTTCTATGATTTTTTAAACTGGTGACTTCAAAGCCCAGGCTAAGACGGAGGGCAGAGACAGGAAGAAGCCCATCCAGGTGAGCTGTTTTTGTCCCTTAACCTACCAAAACCTACCTTTTTGTAGGGTGCCTATAAATTCCATATTCGGGTTTATAATAAGAACTTACAAAAAAGTAGGGTTTATAATAAGAACCTACAAAAAAGTAGGGATTGGTGGTTTAAGGTCGGGCCCGGGTGGTGGGGACTTCGGGGTTGAAGGAGCTGCGGGTTTCGGAGCCCCTAAACCCTAAACCAGGGTTTAGGGTCTAGGGGTTTAGGGGTTTAGGGTCTGGTGGTTTAGGGTTGAGGGTTTTTCGGGGTTGAGGGGTTTTGGGGGTTGAGGGGTTTTTCGGGGTTGAGGGTTTTGGGGTTTTGGGCGCTTAGGGGTCTGGGTTTAGGGCTATAGCTTTCGGCCCCCTGGCAGAGCCGCGGTGATCCTAACTCATAACTCTGCTCCCACATGGATGCGAGCTTGGATTTTGTCATAGTGGTCTTTGACAACGTCTAGTCCGGGGTTTAGTAGCTAAGGAACTGTGGTTTTGAGGTTCACAGAGATGAGACTTAGATGCCCAAAATCCTTAGCCGCGCATCTAGGTCCCTGAGTTGTACTCTTTTACCCTTCTTATTTTAGGGTCCCCTTATGAAATTCGAATATTAGGAAAAATGATACCCTTGGTATACCCAGAGCCTCCAAAACCCCTTAATTAAGGAATATACCTTAAATGATAATAGGATGCCTTATATGATTTAAGGTATATTCCTTAATTAAGGGGTTTTGGAGGCTCTGGGTAATGGGGCTACTCAAGAACCTAGGCATCCCAGTTCCCGACACCTCCCTAAACTGTAGAGCGTAAAATGCGAAACTCCCACTCTGCCATTCCCCCTCGCCCAAAAGGTCGAGCAAGACGAAGACAACGACGCAGTGGAAAAGTCTATAAGTGACTGGCTTGTGGTTTTGGGGTTTAGGGTCTAGGGTCGAGGGAGTCTTGGATACATGAGCTTGCTTCCGCCTGCTGGGTACCACATTAGGTACCCGCACCTTCCCTCTAACCTTCAACAGTCTGTAGTGACTTCAATTAGGCTTAGTAGTAGAGTAGGCAACCTTCAAAATCACCTTTTTTGGCGGACTACACCCCGTATATAACCTTGCAGGCTACCCTGTAGTTCCCTACGATGCTGGACAAGTAAGAATTACCTGCAGTCTCCATCGTAGTTCTTGTTTTGGTTAACCAAAACCTATATTATCGGATCCTAACCATAAAACTGGCTAAGCAAGAAAAGAAACTACAATGAACACTATAAATAGGCTCCATTACGATTATAGTATAATATACCCCAAAACCCTCTAATTACTAAAACCCCATATTTTGCCTATACAACCCAAGAACATACTAAATACATCATTTTCATCGTGGTTCTAACGGGGGTATAGAGAAATAGGCTCCTCGAAAGAAGCAAGGCGAGCAGCTGAAGGCGATGTTTGCGAATCAAGCTGCTTGCGGCAACTGGTCTCCAAAGAAGACGACCTTATCTACTGAACCTTCGTTTTTTGCAGGGTCCCCATAAATTGTGCAGTATAAGGGCTTATGATAAGAAGCTACAAAAAGTAGGTTGAGGTAATTAAAATACAATTTGGGGTGGATGTAGGTTGCAGGTTTCGGGCTCACCGTGGTTTTCCTGGCTCAAAATTCGGTTTTAGGCTTTGCTTGATTTTAAGAAACATATATTTTGTTGGTCCGGGCGCCCAGACCTTAACCCCTAAAACGGCTTAGATCCTAAAACGGGTTAAGGCCTCGAGTTCTTTCATATCACACTCCCGAGCACATTTTAGAAGGGGCTGTCTTGCACTAGTTCGTCTTTGAGAATGTCTAAAGCTGTTTAGGGTTTCAAGCGGCAGGCGGGTGTTTGGTGCAGGGTTATTAGAAGGGGCCTGGGAAACAGCAATACTGCTTCATGGAATATTTGTATCATCGTATAATAAACCCGCCTATATCATATGTCCTTCTTATTCTAAGGCGCCAGTACGTAGAGTTGACTCGAGGACTGTGTGTGAATTCTTGGGTTCCCAAGCACCTGTGCCCCCGGTGAAGCAGATTTTACTGACATGGACCTGAATAATCTGTAATCCAGAAAACAACATACTTTCTAGATCCCTACAGCCAATACGTTACCTCTGAAGTCTGCACAACCCTGCAGAACCCTAGTCCAGCAATTCACGCCTCTGCAGCTCGATGGCGAGAGCCAACAATAAGAGCAGGCCTGCTTCTGGTGTCCTTTGTCTACGCACTGGGCTTTGCTATTGGGGATGGCCCAGAGATGGTTTTCTTCAAGGACCCTCGGGGTTTCAAGAAAAGGCAGAGAGCCTGTGGCACGGCTTTTCAGGGATCCGACGGGGGGATCTGAGCCCTATACAGCTGACGTCCTTATAACATATCGGGCTTGCTCCGCTAGGTGTCCTTGCAACGATTTCGGGCTTACGCTTTCAGAGTCTTTGGGGGGGGGGGGGACTCGGGAGACGAGCCTTTCTCGTCGGCAAAGGCCAGCGGTCTGAAGCCCCAGAGATATGCATCTGCGTAAAACACATCCAGAAGTACACCTAGCGAAACTTATGCTCCGTCCTCGTCAGTATTTGGGCTGACCTATAAAACTTGCCTTGTTAAGGTTCCTTATTCTGGTCCCTTTTATATAAGTCCTTAAACCGGCAGGTTATTTGGGGATAACGGAGGCGAAGCTCCTGCACTTTATATCAACCCTATCAACGAGTCGAGTGCCCAAATGCTACGCCGTAAACCCCTGCTGTTTAAAACCTACGTGAAACCCCAAGCCCCCTTTGCAACACCATACATAAACTCTTTTTCAAAGCCCCAATAAGAAATCGAACTGCCGCCCCATGAACTCCTTTTGTAGAACCTGCGAACCCTAAACCCTAAACCGCCACAAAGCGCAAAGCAGCTCGAAGACAGGACCGCTTCGGCTTCGGCAAGGAGCATGCGTGCGTCTTCTACCTGTTGACCAATGTGTCAACTCTGGTGCTTTGCCTGATTACGGTTTGGGGTTTAGGGTGATTAATCTAGCATCTAGTGGCCATACGGACCAGACTGAGGTTCTAGGGTCCATCATTGTATACCAAGATGTAGTGACTATTAGAGGATAGTGGATTGGTTCTTCGTGGTCTTGAGATTGATTCAGGGGTTAGTGTGAAGTTGTTGGCAGTAATATTCAGGGTGTGAAGCCGCAGCTTTTAGGGGCTTTGGAGACTCGTTCCCACGGGTTGAAAACGTCATAGAATGCCTGAGTTGATTCACCGACAGCCACAAGAAGCGTTCCTGGTAGACATCTGGACTCCCCAAAACCCTAAACCCTAAACATACCTAAACCATCTACCCTAAACCCAAGAAACCCTGCGACTACCCGTTGCTATAGCTTGAGTACCAGCTACTTAGCCCACTTAAACCTCTCGAAGCTCGTCGAGGCTCTAGACATGAAGAAGCCCTGAACCCCAAAACCACACCCTAAATTCTCAAAATATAGGGGCCTTAATGATTAGAATAGGCTTTGGGGGCCCATTACACTATAACTATAATCAGGAACCCCCAAAGTAGTATTCAAGGCATGAACCTAGGCTGGCCATTTGCAAGCTTCCTGCCTTCCCACCTTAAGTTTGCAGCTGCCATGGACCAATGCACCTTTTACTTATAACCTCTATGGTCTCTGGGTGCAATGTGTAGGCTAACGTGCTCACCACGCCAGGTGTGTTCTGCATGGGTCCCTGCCCTCTTGACGAATTTTGGCGCGCTGCCGCTTTGCATTGCCGGTACTTTGGCCTTGTTGTCTGTAAACCCTGCAAACTCCGTCCCACAAGGCAACTCCAGTTCATTATTCATAGAATCTGCTGATACAAAGGTTGCTATAAGGGTTACTGCATGAGGCGTAGACGACCTCAGGCAGGACTCTGCACCCAAGAAGCATCAGCAGAGTCTTTCATGAAGCCTTGAGCGTCTTTCATAAAGAAACCCAAAATTCTTACAGTTACTTTCATAGCAGCCCATATTGTAGTTACTACAATATGGGCTGCTATGAAAGTAGCTGCAAGAATTTTGATTGTAGTAGCCCTTACAGTAACACCAAAGCCTTGAACCCCAACTAGTAGCCCTGAACTCCACCCAAAGCCCTGCAGTCGAAGCCCTGAACCCACCCATAGCTGCCCTTACAGTAGACCTAAGCCTTCCACCCTAAATAGTAACCATAGCAGCCTTAAGCCGCCGTTGTGAGAGGAACGGTTGGTGGTTCTATTGCCTCGCTGCTGCTTGTGTTCGGCCCGACTGCCCTCTGGGTCCCGTACCTTTGGCTCAGGGTGTAGGGGTTTAGTAGGCACTTCGGGAGGTTTGCGTGGGAGTCCCTTTACGGTTCCCATACGGGGTTTCTGAGAAGAATTGCCTACGGAGTTCCGATGTCTAGTGTCGCTCTGCAACCCGTCGAAACCTTTCAGGGAATTTTTACAAGATCTTTCGGAACTTCGGGTTCGCGAGATCCTGACCCTCCAAGTGTCGTTTCACGGAGGTCTGGAAAGTTGGAGGTCTGCGTTTTGGCATGTAGGATGAGGTATCCTTCCAATAATGGGAACGCTAAAAGAGACCATTCCTTCAGCTGTCGAGAGAAGGTATGCTTTCGGCATTACCATGGTTGGCCTCTTCGGCACCATGATTGGCATGGGCTTCATGCACTTGTTCAGGGACCCGTGGAACTGACTTACTAAAGGCGGTTTACTTATTGGCTGTAAACTCAACTTTTCAACTTTTGGGGTTCTTATAAGGTAGTCGATTCTGAAAGTTTCAACTTGTATTCCCTTGGGTTTTGGGCCAGTGAGTTTAATGCACCCTTCAATAAGTGCGGGTTTGGGCAAAGGGCAGGTCTAAGACTCGGCCAGTACAGAACAGGGCATTCCATTAGGTACCTGGGGCTTAGGGAAAAGTAGTGGCATGCCCGGTACAGCTCTATAGAAAGTGAGTAGTTCCCGGGCACAATCTCATTCTTTTCGTCCTTTTTTCATTGACCCCAAGGGCCACGTGTGCGGGCGAGAGCTGTCGTCGGCTTGCGTTTAGGGTTTACAGGGGTTAGTTTCGTGCAAGACTGCGAGTTTTGGCTGGCGCTTTCTGCTTTGAGCTTTCGCATGGTGCTTTGTCCCTCGCTCCAAGGCACGTTAACCTGTGCGGGGCTGCGGCTTGGGGTAGGGCTAAGGATTCAGGTTGCGTCAAACATTCACAACCTGTGGAAACCCTGCAACACCTTACGAAACCCTGAACCCTGAACCTTACAAGACCCTACTACCACGCTGGACCCCATAAGAAAGAACCCTTACGGTATGAAAACCAGGGCGATCAGGGCTTTCAGGCAATATGGGACCCTCCACAATCCAAGAAGCCCTTTAGCCCGAAGGTTGAGATGTTTACACATGTTTACACCTCCCCCCATAATGAAATGGCCCAACACTTATAACCCAACACTTACAACAGGCTATTATTCTACATACTTTTGCGTCCAGTTCGGGTTAGTTAGGCATCTTTTGACGTTCTAGTTTCAAAATTGGTCCTAAAGGAACTGTAGACGAACTCGTTAAAGATCAAAGTATCTACCGGATACCATGGGGCCGGAAGATGACAGGGCGGGATGGATTGATTGGTTGCCCTAGGAATCTAAGGACTCATATATTAAGGCTTTTGGGCCCAAAGACCATACTATATAAGGCTTTTGGGCTATTTTGATGCCCAGGGTTGGTTGATTTGGTTTGATTTGCTGATTGATTGATTGATTGATTGATTGATTGATTGATCGATTGATTTAGTGTATGGGTTCATCGGTTTGTGAATCTTTTGGAATCGTGAGGCCATGAGTTGTTAGGATTCGAGTTGACCTGTGTGTAGAAACTCTGTGAATACTAAGCCCCAAAAGTAGACCCCTAAACCCTGAACCCCGAAACCCCGAAGCCCTAAACCCTATAACCCTATAACCCTAAACCCTAAAACCCCTAAACCCTATACCTTCAAACCTGAGCACCAATGTGTGGAGCCTTTCCAAGGAGTATTGCCCGGAGGATCTCATGGGAACTATGTTTGGTCTACAGAGTCTGGGCTTTGGAGTCCCATACTTTCATACTTTGTTGGGGGACCTTAAAGGGTTTAGGGTTTAAGGGAACCATTATGAAATCAATGTCTATAATTTTTCCTCCTGGTGACTTCAAAGCAAAGGAGTTCTCTGAATGGGGCGGCGGGTGCTTTGGCGCCGCCCTTTGGTGGTTGGCTGTACCACCTGAACATCTTTCTGCCATTCCTCTGTACTTCTGCCTCCTGCGCTCTTACCGGCCTGCTAACTTGGTCAATCTCCGGGATCTTTTTTTCACTTTTCGTGGTGTGGTGTGGGCACCCTGATAGTGTAGAAGGAAGCCCATAGAATGAAACCTTTTCCTTTCCTTCCTGCAGAGTCCAAGGCTATATGAGACTGCTATGCCAAAGTCGGCGAAGGAGACCGTGACCAAGACTGAGATCGTTGAGGCCCATGCTCAAACCTCCTTGGCCCGAACCATAAACCCTTTAGAGTTTAGGGTTCAGGGTTTCCCAATCCCTGGACCGTAACCGCCTCTTGCCTTACAACCCTAGGGCACTTCCGTGACTCCTCGAGCCCTAAGCCATAAAATGGCCCCGAGCTCCCGTAGCCCTGAGCAAGCGAACCCTGAGCCGTACAGACTGATTTCCGCTGCTTGTAGAGGTGCTCAACGTCGCCTAGTAAGACCCTAAACTCTCAGAACCTCCCCCAGTTATAGGACCCGTGTAAAACCGCAAGGTCAACCATCATAGCCCCTACTCTACTATAAACCCTACTTCATGTCCCAGACTCCTATAGAGTCTAAACCCCAAACCCTAAAGCCCCAGAAGCCTTAAACTTTAATACCCTTAGCCCCCCGAGCTCCCCGAAGCATACAACCCAGAGCCCTAGGGAACCCTTAACCCTGAGAGGGAGCCCCTAATAAAGACCCGGAAAGAAAGAGCCTAATTTTAAGTCCCAAGAACAGCAATCTCTATGGGAAAACCCTCTAAATTGCTTCGAGACCCCTAGACCGTAGACCCTTGCAGGAACCTTCACTCGTGATAATTGGGTGTTTCCGAAAATTAGGGGTACCTTACCGCGGGGTCCTTATAATAAGGATCCTACTATTTAGGGTACTATATGGTCCCCTATTTTCAGAAACTCCCAATTCGAGCCCTTGCCAAAGACGCTGAAGCCTAAGCCCTAAACCGCCTAAACCCCTGAGACTTAAATCCTAAACCTTAAACCCCCTTAAGGCCTGGCCACAACCCTACTAAGCCCCAAAGTTTCTAAATTGTCTAAACCCCTGGGACCGAAATCCTAAACCTTAAACCCCCTTAAGGCTTAGCCACCTTAAGCCCCCATAACACCCTAAGCCCTAGACGACTCTCCACCCGCAATCATGGGCCCCCACCTACTGTGGGTTGGCCTCCACTTGAATCGGGAGTGCCCCAAAAGCCACGTCGGAGCGGGGAGGATCTTGAAAGTAGATCCCCTAATGGGGGCCCTATACTACTAAGGGTACTTTATAGGAACCCTCATTAAGGGATCTAAAACCCTAAACCCTAAACCGATCTACTTTTTGGATCCTCCCGGTTGCCCAGGCGTCCGGGCCGGTCCCCTGGAGATTTCCGGATTGGAGGGCTAGAAGGGAGGTTGTCGAAATTAGGGTCCCTTTTTGGGTCCCTATTATACTACGGCACCTAGTATTTAGGGTACCCAAAAAGGGACCCTAATTTTGACAACTACCCATAAGAATCTAGAAGGAAGAGGTTTCGGTGGCCAGGCCGCCGTACACGGCATGGGGCGGGGCACAAACTGGCTGTGACACACCAAGGCATGAGTAATGTAGGGGCCTTCACAATTACCTGTACTATTTCGGGGGTTCATTATTCTTGGCCCCCAAACCCTATTCTAATTATTAAGGCCCCTATATTACGATGCTCTCGACATGACCTTGTCACAAGATACTGTCGCCCACACGGCAAACCCTGAACCCTCAGGCCTAAACCGACTCCCTCATCGCGAAACCTTCACCCCTAGCCCTTGTACAAGCCTGAAACCCCCCCCTTTGAGGCTGTGGTGCACCGGAAAGCAACGAAGATGACTCGAAACTCCACCTTCGGCAGGCCCATCTACCACGACGCTGGGCCTTTAGGGTTCGGGCATTCGGTTCGGGGCGGCTTGCTATGGGTCTACAGTGAGGCTTCAAGGGTTGAGGGCTTAGGGTTTAGGGTTTAGGGTCTGTTTAAGGTTGAGTGGTTTAGTGCTTTATCTACCACGATGCTGGGCCTCTACTGCTGTTACGTCTAGGTTGCAGAGGCTTAGTTTTGGTTCCCGTAAGTTGAGGAGCTAAAGGCATTCGGTTGAGGGTTTAGGGTTGAGGAGTGACGGTCGTAATTTAGGTCGGGTCATTGAGGGTTGTGGGGTTTGGGTTGGGGGCGTTTGTCGATATTCGTTTCCTAGGTGTTTAGGTAGATTTTAAGGTTTTGGTCTGACGAGGCGTTAGGCTTCAGGTTGAGGGCTCATGTTTTGCTTGGTCCTTCGTTGGTTGGGTTTGGGTGTAGACGTTGTGTGCGGGGTTTCAGGTTCATTTCTTTCAAGTTATGCGTGTTCATAGTGTGTTAAGCACTCCTTAAACTGTAGTCCTACTTGTAGGGTCTAGGGTTTATTGGCAATGCTGACCCGGCTCAGGACAAGAGTTTCATCATACAGGTCTGTACCAACGAGCTCAGCTTCTTGCCAGTGAACACCAGCTGCTTGTGACACACGGTGCTTATCCAAAGCTGCAGCCACCTACCATTTTCAGAGTCTTATCCCAGAAGTGAGGGATCATAACCCAAAAAGCCTATACAACTATAAACCCGATTAGACAAAAACAACAAAAAGCCTGTAACGCTCAACACAAACCCTATTAAAAACTCGCGTAACCGAATGCTCGGATGTAGCGCACCATGGACCTGGCGGCTTCATGTCCTTCGTAGAGTTCTTTAGGGGTTCAGAGGTTAAGGGGTTTGGGTTTAGGGCTTAGAGGTTTAGAGGTTTAAGGGTTTAGGTGTTAAGGGGTCAAGGTTTAGGTGTTAGGGGTTTAGCTTAGAGGTTTTGGGGTGAGGGTTTAGGGCTTAGAGGTTTAGGGGTTCAGGGGCTAGCGCTTAGGGCTTGGAGTGTCGGGTTTGGTGGTCTGGGGGCGAGGTGTAGGAGTCTATGAGTTTAGGGGTTTAGGGTAGGGTTTAGAGTTTAGAGACTCCAAGCAAGTAATTCATCTTGAACTATGCTTCCATTACAAAGGTGTCCTTTATTGGATTTAAGGTATATTCGTCAAAGCATTGGCCGTGGTGTGTACATCCCAAAATCCGAAAACTGTTAGTAACCCTTCTACTATGGAGACTGCCTCGTTAGTCGCCCAAAAGGCTTTTGTGAACCTGCACAGGGCCCTTTCAACACTTCTTAAACAGAAGCCTGAATAATTGCGAACAACGTCCCTTAGGGTTCCTCGCCATAGACATACGATAATGTACTTCAGAACCGTGTTCTTATCTTTAAGGCCCCTGTGTCAAACCTCCCTAGCCTGGCTGTGTTGAGTTGGCGGCCGAACTATGGGTCTTCAGAGCTCTGGATGGCCATGTCGGGTATGCTACGGTCAGCATTTCTGGCATTGGTTATGCTCGGAATTCTCGGGTTCCGTTTGAGTTTCCAGTGTTTTCGACTTCGGCAGGAAACCCTGAACGCTAAACTCAAAACCCCAAGCCATACAACCCAAATCCTCTCAACCCTGCGTGGAGGTTCATTGGGTTTAGGGTTTAGGGTATGGGTAGTTAAAAATTCCCTAACAAGGGTAATAAGTATAGTTACCTCACTTATAACCCCACGTATAGCTACCCATGAACCTCCAAGTACTTTGGACCGAGGCATTGGACTGAACCCCGAGAGCATGTACTTCTACCAGCGCATGCGGGAGCGTCTGAAGGAAGAGAATGTGCGAGGGGGCATGACTCTCTCTCAGGATTTGCATCAGTGAGAATATGCATACCTCAACTCGAAGCCCTAAGCCTCTGAAACCTTAAACCTCAAACGGTAATCCCCAGGGCCCTAAAGACCTAAACGCCTAAAACCTTGATTCCATAAGCTATAAAACCCTCTCAGACCGCAAAGCCTTGGCAAAAGCTCCAACACTTATAAACCCTCTCAGACCGCAAAGCCTTGGCAAAAGCTCCAACACTTCTAAAAACGCTTAACTCCGAACGCTTTAGGATTTTTGCTTCAGCGTTTAAGGTTGAGGGTTTAGTGTTTCTGGTGTAGGTTTATGGCTTAGGGTTTTATAAGTTATAGGGTTCAGGGTTTAAGCTTTAATACTGTTTAGTGTTCAGGGTTTACGGTACAGCATTGAGTTCCAAGTTAAAGCATCAAAATCCCGAACAGCTTGAACCAAGCCCAAGGAAGCCCGTGGCCACCGTTTCCGGGTCCCTCGCAGAGTCTATCGAGCAGGAGGACGAAAGGAAGCGCAAGGCCGTTTCCATACGACGCATCTCGGAGGTTTTACAGCAAAAGCCCAAAAAGTTGGAAACCCCATAGCCTCGATCCTTAAGAGTTATGTAGAGGGAATCCCAGCACTATTTGTCCTTAATCCGGTTTCCAACTTTTTGGGGTTTGCTATACAGTAGAAGCCAGAAAGTTGAAACATCAATATCCTCATGCCCTTAAGATAGAGTATAGGGGATCCTAGCACAAATCCTCCTAAACCCATGTTCCAACTTTCTGGGGTTCACTGTACCTGTTCTTCGTTTTTCCTGCTCAGAGGTTGGGCTCTGTAGGATTTTCGGGTGTGGAGTTTCGAGCTTTAGTGACTCGTGATTTTGGTCCCTAAACCCTAAACCCTAAACGATGTGTAAGGTATAGGATGTATGAAATCAGGATACAACGTTTAGCATTATCGTGCTGGGAGTAGGGTGCTCCTGGAGCTCAACCGGTGCAGCCTGCTTATGTACAAGGTCTGATATCTCGAAACTCCGGCAAGCGTTCTTGGTCAAAGTCTCCTGAACCCTACAGCCCTAAACCCTAAAGCCCAAAAACCCTAAGTCCTAAGTCCGTAAAACCTGTTCGGAATCGCAAAGCCTGAGCCCTATATACCCGAAGGCCTTAACCCTAATCCATCTAGAAGCCTGTTTGTAAGCTCCAATATGTGGATACGACTGACCAGTTAGTGTTAATATCCCTAGTCCGTAGCTCCTTGTACTTAAACATGCCCCACAAGCCCCTTCTAATTACGGCAGTCATGTGAAAGGGGTCCGAGTACTCAGCGATACTGATACTATTCCCATAACTCCTGTTTGGTACATAACTATGATAACCTTATTCTATGCCGCAAGTCTGAACAAGCAACTTCTTATAAGCCCTAAACAGTAACCCCCAATCAACTGGCAAAACACGCACTATGAGCCTCATTCTTAAGCCGTACAGGTGACGTAAACCCTGTAAAACCCCGCGTCAGACCCTTCTTAAGACCCTCAAAGAAGTTGATTCGAATGAGTTTCACCCTAAACCTTAAACCAAGCCGTTTTTAGACCCTCAACGAGGCTGGTTTTAAAGATGCTTACCCGAAACTCGAACCCCGAAACCAGGCCCTAAAACCGACCCCTAAACCCTAAATCCTCAACCCTAAATCCTAAACCCTAAACCCTAAAACCCTAAGCCCTAAACCCTAAACCCTAAAATTGACGGCTGGCTGAGGCATGGGCACAGACCAGGGCCTGGGATCTGGCAGCGGGAGCTGAGAAAATAGGGTTGAGGGGTTAGGGTTTAGGGTTAGGGTTTAGGGCCGGGTTTAGGGTTTGGGGGAGCCCTAGGACTTGGATTTTTGTCCAGGGTTCTATCAGGTCTGAGGGTTTAATATTATAGGGGCCTAAGTAATTAGAATAGGGTCCCCATAAAAGGATCCGTAAAGGGGTCTATAAGGGCTACTATACGGGTACTATGATATAGGGGCCTAAATACTTTTTTTTTCCATTTTGGAGGTTCCTCATTATCATTATAGTATAATATACCCCAAAACCCTGTTCTAATCAGCAAGGCCCCTACATTAGGGTCTGTAGGGTTGCTAGGGTTTCTAGGGTTTCTAGGGTTTTGGGGGTTCCAGGAGGGCTCCAGGAGGCTGTATAAGGTTTCTCCTTGCTTAGGGCTTTCGAGTTTGGGAGCATAGGGGCTTTAGGGTTTAGGGTTTAGGGCTTGGTAGCCCTTGGCAAAGAGAAGCCAGCAGCTTGTGAGAAAGCCGTACAGCCTTAAAACCGGTATGAGCATCCTTCTCGAAACTATAGAACAAGCCATGACAACACCTCATGAAGCCTTTAAAGGATATGTTCGCGAATTTGATGAGTCTTTTTGTTACAACGGCGTTCTCATAAAGCCCTTCAGATACCGAGATCTGAAACCTAAACCCCTCCTAACCCCCCCAAAATAATCCAAATCCTTAGATCCATGGCGGCAAAAACCCTGAAAACTAAACCCTAAACCCCAACCTTATGATATAAGAAAATTATGATAGGCCTAAACCTTAAACCCTAAACTAGTGTGTAGGGTTTAGTCGCCTTCTTTGGCCTGCAGGTGCTGGTTGAGGCCCCTGCTCGGACTTCCAGGGACGGATGCAGCCAAATCGCAAGAAAAGAACACCTCTTGGGCCTAGGGGTCTGGAGGCTTTAGGGGTTAAGGTTTAGGGTTTGGGGTTTAGAGCGTTTCAGGGTTTAGGCATCACCTACTAGGGAACTTTGGGAAGTCTTGAAAGCAAGGGTTCTTGGGACTGGTAACTAGTAGAAGTGCCTCTTGGCGAGAGCAGCCTGGACCCGGCTCCTCAGAAATTCTACTTGGAACCTGGGTTCTAGTACTTTTTTCTCAGCAGGCGGAAGACGTAAACGAAAGACTTCCTGGCCCCTGTATGTAGCGGCTGAAAGAAAAGGAATCATCATTCCTTTGGGCGTGTGTTAATTTCTATATAGATAAAAGACTTAGATACGGTAGTGAGCACTCCTCGTCGCCGCAGTCGTAGTCGTTGTAGCAGAAACACAGTAGAAGAAGAAG
Source organism: Symbiodinium sp. clade A Y106 (assembly GCA_003297005.1). Lineage (NCBI taxonomy): Eukaryota > Dinophyceae > Suessiales > Symbiodiniaceae > Symbiodinium > Symbiodinium sp. clade A. The sequence continues at coordinate 106,354 of BGNK01000975.1, read as the reverse complement.
TAGTAGTAGTAGTGGTAGTAGTAGTAGTAGTAGTAGTAACAGTAGTATTAGTATTGGTCGTCGTCGTCGTCGTCGTGCTCGTCGTCGTCCTCGTCGTGGTCGTCGTATGTGGGTACAGTCAGTAGTAGGTATATAACCTTGGCCAGGCTCCAAGCGATCGTTGTAGAGCTCATGCGTTCGCGGCGGCACTGCGCCTACAGCTATAGCTTTGGCCAATACGGTTATACGAGTATGAACATCATCATGACTACTTCTGGTACTAGAATTGCTGCTAGTGTTGTTTACATTACTACTTCTGTAATTATTATAGCCCCGCAGCTCTACGTGGTTGGAACTCCGAATGCTGACATGTGTCGAGTTGATGGGTTCGGAGTTTGTGATGTAGCCTCCGAGTTCTGTTGAGCGTGGGGTGCGAGCTGTGTCTTCTAAAGATAGTCAGTCAGATAAGGCTAGGCCTACCTCCATTACAGGTTATCCGGTTGGTACGACTAGGACACTATTTTTTGAAATTGGTTAACCAGAAAGGAAGGAACTACAATGGAGGCTATAGGTAAGGATAGGGAGGTCTGGGATGGTCTGGGTCTGAGGGACCGAGGCTGGTCGTTTGAGCCATGGCCGCCTTGGCTCTCGTCATTGCATTACTTGCAGCTGCAGAGTCTGGCGGCGAGGTTGGGGCCACCAAGCACTGCGGTTCAGGGTTTATGATTTCGGCCTTGCCGCAAGTAGTGTACGATAACCAGCCGTCCAAGAAGTTAAAGGGGGAACCAGTTTTGCATAGCCGTTGGCTTCGCTATGATGTATCATGAGAGGTCTGTTGTATATACTGTATGGACTGCAACAGCCTTGCTAGGTCCTCCAATAGTACCCTTATGCCCGTTGTTCATCTTTGGTTCTCCTTGTTCTTAGCTGATTGCCGATGGGAAACTGAAGAACCTAGCCTAAGCCGTACCGTTATGACCGTGAATTTTGGCAGACTCTCTCTCTGTGTCTCCCTCTCACTTGCTCGCTCGCGCACCCATACACTCACTCACTCTTCCTGTCTCGAAATCTAACTCTCTAACTCTGTGACCCTACGTCTGTGACTGTAGCACACTCCGAGCGCTAATTACACTAACCATCACTAACCTTAACATCCTGCATGTGTCCTCATACCCAATTAATCTCTGAACTATCAACTCTACAACCTCAGCCCTACATTGTATGGTTTTAGGTCCCTAAACCTCTCAAACCCCTAAGCCCTAAACCCTGCACTCTAATTGAGCTGCCGGGAGGTGCAGATCGATCCGCAGCGTGCGGAACTGAGCTGCGAGGCGCTGTTACGGCACGCCTTCCCCGACCTATGTGACTAGGTTCCTGAGTAGTACCCTTTTGCCCTTTTTGGTTTAGGGTCCCCTTATTGAAACTGAATATTAGGAAAAAGGGTACCCTTATTATAAAGGGGCCACTCAGAATCCTAGGTGACCTGGAGGTCGTCCCTGGTACCATCCAGGCAGGTCTGTCGCGGTTGTAAGTCTTTGGGCCTTAGGGGGTTTAGTTGTGAGGTTTCTTTTTCAGGCTATTTGGGTTGTGTGTTTTGGGGGTTTAGAGCCTAATTAAACGGCCGATTGGGCTTAGGGCTCATATGTTCTTGGGCTTAATGAAAGATTTGGAGATTCCGGGCGACGGGCTTGAGTTCAGTCAGGGCGGGGGTTGAGAATTGCCATAGCCTACTTGTTTGCAGGTTCTGATTACTTGCCCACATACAGAATCTATAGGGACCCTGCAAATTAGCACGAGGTTTGCTCAGAAAATCAGATGATCACGCATCTTGGGTTTGTGCTCATGTGCAGGTGTTTGCAACCCCAGCGCTGTTAATGAAGATAGGGCCCAGCTTTCCATAGCACCCTAAAGCAACATTGCATCAAGACCTGTGTCCCTTCCCTTACTTCCAAAGTCTCAGCAAATATCTATTGAGAATGAATGTCACATCTTCTCTTGCGACAGATGTTTTCAAAACCCAACCGACGAGGCTTGTGTAGTCTTCTGAATCCGGAGCCGTAGCCCAGCCCTGCAACCCAGACAGCAACCCAGAGCCCCAAACCTCACCTTCAAGCCTGGACCCTGGACCCCACGAGGCAAAGTCCCAATTCAGGAATCTGCCTAAAATTTATGACGAGCTAGGTAGTACTTTGGAAAACTTAAAACTTCCCCTTATGGTTCCTATAGAGGTACCTATTCATAGAAAATACCCCAAAACCCTATTAAAATTATTAAGGCTATTAAGACCCCTAAATTATAGCATCCTTTATAGATCCCTTAAGACCCCTTTAAAGGAACCCTTTAAAGGGAACCCCTTTTAAAATTATTAAGGCCTCTTTTTTAAGGAGCTCTATTTCTTCCCAGAGGTCCGCGGGCTGAGCCTGGCCTACTGGCGTTACACGCGTCGCGGGGACACAGCCCAAACCTTAGCGCATAGGTTTTTTGTGTTTTTTTAAAAAAAACCTATGAAAAACATGCCGAGCATGAAACCTTAATCTACACCCTACAGGGTTTAGGGTTTAAGGCTTAGGGGATCAACCTTGTACATCCTGCAACCACTAAAACCCACACCTGCAAGAATTCTCGATGGTTCCAGGCTGGAGATTTGCCCACTGCTTGAAAGTGTCAACTCCTACCCTCACAACCTGCACCATAACCAGTCCACCTCTGGTTTGGTTCTATCATAACCCTTGAGCTAAGGCTCTAAGAACTCTGAATCTAACATCCGAAGACCATAGTGTATAAGGCTTTTGGTTTACTTTGAGCCTGAGCGTTTCCTTAGTAGCTGAGCAGGTAACCTTTAACATTTCGGAGTTTATAAAATCCTACCACAGTTGAAAAGGTTAACCTTCTTTGGGGCTAGGGTACTCAGCCCCTAACCCTAATTCCTGAACCCTAAACCCTAAAGCGCCCTAAACCCTAAACCCTAAACCCTTATCTTGTGTTGTTTTGAGTCGGGCCCGGAAACTGGCTCCACCTACCAGGTATTCCGACTGTAGCAAGGAGGAAAAGGGCCCTCAAAAAAAAAAAAGGAACCCTAAACCCTAAAGCGCCAAGCTTGAAGGGTTTTGATCTTAAACGATTTCGAAACCTCGGGTCCCCCCAGCAAAGATCCTGAAGCTCTTAGACTCTCTTTTAGGGCTTAGGCTTTAGGTTTTAGGGGTTCTCCATAGAAGCCTGAAAAAGACTGGCCATTCCTGTGGGTTCTGTTTTGAAAGTTTACATGTTATATATATATATATATATATATGCCCCGAAGCTCTTCTTAGATTCATGAAGGCTCGTATGCTGTATGCAGCAATTGATTTTCAAAGCTTGGATCAACATACAGGATTTGGGATTTGGTGTTTCAAGGTGCAGGTTTCGGCTGTAGATATGTTAAGATTTGGTACTTAGGGTGTGGTAGGTTTAGGCTTGACGTCTAGGGAAAGGGCTTGACCGAACGATTGCAAGTTTCGGTTGAATTACTGCTATTATTATTGGTATTATTAGTGCTAGTATTATATTTCTATTATTAATGTTGTTGTTACTCTTATTACTAGTAGTAGTAGTAGTAGCAGCAGTAGTAGCAGTAGTAGTAGTAGTAGAAGTAGTAGTAGTAGTTGTTGTTGTTGTGGTGCTCTTGCAGTTGCCATTGCCATTGCTCTTGCTGCTGCTGGTGATGGTGGTGTTGAAATTGTTGTTGTTGCTGCTGCTGTTAATTGTTGCCTCTGCTGCTGCTGTTGTTGTTGTCGTTGTTGTCGTCGTGGTTGTCGTTGTTGTGGTTGTTGTTGTGGCTGTGACTGTGACTGTGGTGCCACACTAAACCCCAAGCCCTTAACCCTAAAACCTTAAACATTATTGTTATTATTGTTGTTGTTATTACTATTGTTATTATTATATTATTGTTATTGTTATTATTATTATTATATAGACCCTAGCAGCCAACCCTAAACCGAGAAGCCTGAGCAAAGGCAGCCAGGGGCCTGCCTCTTCTGATGGCACACGGAGGTCCAGCCTTCAGCCACAACTACATGCTGCCCCTCAAGCAGCAGGCAGGGCTCTTAGGGGTTTATGAGGAGTTGATCATTATTCGGGGTTTATTATGGTGTTAGGGTTTCGGGCTTAAGGCTTCTAGGGTTTTCCGACTTAGGGTTCAGAATTGAGGTTTCGAGCTTTTGCATGTATTTCTTTCTATTTTGTGGCAGGGCACCTGCTAGGAGAATGGAGACGACGAAGAGGAGAAGGCAGCGCAACTTTGCGCATTCTAGGTCCTGCCTAAAATGTATACCCTTGATGGATGGACCCTTGACAAATCGGTAGACAATTATTAGAATCTAGCTGCTCTCCAACAAGGACTGTTTTGCATAAATAGGGGCCTACACCAATCTTTCAGTTTGTGGTCAAGCTTTTCAATTAAAGTCTTTAGGCCACTGCGGATAGAGGCTTCGGGGGTGCAGAGATTATTAGGGACTCGAAAAGCACATTAGCGTTTTATAGGGATATCCCTACCTTATTGGTCTTCATTAAACCGGGGTTTATATGGGCTATCCCTATCCTTATTTTTGCTTATGTGCTTTTTGGGGGCCCTGGTTTAGGGCTCTGGAGCTGAATCCCACGTGCATCAGAGACCTGAGCAGTCTGATCCGTAGACTGTAATGTAGGAACCCTGGGCCTAGAACCCCAAAATAGTAGGAATCATATACGGAACCCTAGTAGAGGCCCAAGGTTTCTTAATCAGGTTCTTACATTAGACTGTATCGCCCTTGCTTTGTCAGACTTGCCCATGGCCAGGTAGGGCTGCAGAAACCCTGAACCCCAAACTTGTGTCTTCTGTTGCGTTGAACCTTAAACACTAACTACCCGGCCACCTGACCCAGAAGCCCTAAACCCCAAAAGCACCCCACACATCACTACAATATAAGAGACCCCGCCAAAGGCCTTAAGGAAACCCTTGGAACTTTGTCCAAGCTCGTCTCTTGGCCGCAGGCCTGCCGCGGAAGAGAGGTTGTCTTCTACGACCAGGACGCCTGGCGACCAATCCCAACTTTGGTGCGTTGGGGTTTCGGGGGGTTTGGGTTTAGGGGGTTAGGGAGTCTGGTTTCGGCTTGGAGACTGGGGGCTGCAGGGGTGTTAATCTACCTGCAAACTGAAATGCACTTCCCGGTGCAGTTCCTGATGTTCTTCTCTTTGCGGTGAGGATCCGGTGATAGGGCAAAACCCTAAGCTCCTCCGCCCAACGCCTGAGTTTATTTTTGTGTTTTCCAGGTTCTCGTTTTTTTTGGGGTATCGGATGATCAGGGCCTTTTTAGATGTTTTGATGCGTTGCTTGGGCGTAAAGTCTCGAGACCGCTGGGCCTTTAAGCCTTCAACACTACAGACCGTGTGAGCCCCTTCTGCAGGCCCTACCGGGACCCTAAAGAGCCTACCTTTTGAAGGACTTAAATCAGAAATCATAATATGGATCACCGAAAAGGCCGAGGTACATCCTAAACCCCGAACCCTAAACTCTAGACCCCGAACCCTTGTTCTCTGTGTGCCGTATTCGTGTCTTTGAGGGCCCACTCTCAAAGGCCCCATGTACCTATACAGTATACGTATATCCCTAATAGCCCTAATACATGGTTGCGCGCTGTGCGTTCTCAGCCCCCACCCCACCCCCGCCTTTCCCCCACTCCCCCCCCAATGGAATGGTATCCCCCATCAAATGCACGGGTTTGGAGCCTTCGTCGGCTATGCGGAGGGCCCTGTTCCACACAGGACTAAACTCCGAAGCTCGAGGCCCCAGCCGTCAGAGGGGGAGTGGAAATGATCGCATGGGAGTTTCCGAAAATTAGGGGTACCTTATTTTGGGGTCCTTCTAGTAAGGATCCTACTATTTCGGGTAGTATATTGGGGTCCCCTATTTTCGGAAACTCCCACATGCACAACTGGAAGAACATGAAGAAACCGTTCCACACGCAAGCTCAAGGCCCAGCCGTTTGGGGATACCCCTGCGAGCGGGGGAGAGGGGGGTGGGGGGCCCGCCGGGGCGGAATATATAGGGGTGGTACCTCTTTAAGTTTCAGGGTTATGCTGGACAGATACTTGGAGCCGTGCAGAGTGTCGCAATTTTACATCCGCCCCCGTTAAAACCCTAGCCCTAGTATAGAGGAAAGAAGTCTCATAACACCCTCATAGAACCCCTGGTCCCTTCTATTCCAAGCCCCAAACCCTAAACCCTCAAGCTTTGCCACTGTATTGCCCTATTGCCCTGCTAGAAGCCGGCAAAGCTCGATTCTCAAGGTTGGTGCCGGTGTTTCCTCGCAGCCGGACCTGAAAAAGGCCCCCTGGCTACTCACCGTGGACTACTACGTGGAGGCGCCCGAGGGTCGAGGGTTCAGGTTTTGGCTGTGGCTAGGGAGAGAGTTTCGGTAAGTATCGGGGTTGCCGGACGTTGTCGATTTGTTGATGGGCTAGTTCGTTAAAGTTCAGCGCCTGGGTTCCAGGTGGGTTCTGAAATGCGGGAGGCTCCGCAGCTTGTCTCTCTTGGATGGTTGGACTCATAGACTTTTAGAAGGCCTTAGGTATTAGGTTTTAGTTTTTTTCGAGCATAATGAAGTTATAGAGGTTTTCGTGGGTTTTGTAATTAGCTCTTGAAAATGGCAAGCCAACTCCCAGCACCCTAAACCCCGAAGACCCGGAATAGTCTGAGACTTTTACATGCCCGAAACCCCGGAAGCAGCTTGCAAGCGGAGCAGCAACCTCAGAAACCAGGTGTCCCGAGCTCATACCCCACTGTTCCTTCAAGGCTAACAAAATCGGAAGGGTCCAGGTATGCTAGGTGCCCCAGTAGTACCCTTTTACCCTTTTTCTTTTTGGGTTCCCTTATTAAAACCGAATAGTAAGAAAAAGGGCACCCTTATTATTAAGGGGCTACTGGGGAACCTAGCATGCTAGGCTAGCATTTCGGGGGAGCAAAGGATAGACGCATCTGTTGACATGTGGACCAAGACCCCAGACCACAAACCTTCAACCCTACATAGGACCCTTGTCGTTCTTGTTAAGGAATTTAGTTGAAGCTACCATAATAATGAAACCCTATTATTTACTTTAGATCCCCATTATGGTAACTTAAACCTGAAGCCTTGAACCCTTACGGGAACCCTTATAGATCCCTTAAAGGAACCCTTATATGGTAACTTAAATGACAAGAACCCTAAACCCTACTATAGATCCCTTCAAGGAGCCCTTATAGATCCCTTTAAAGGAATCTCAAGAGCGCTTTGTTCGATTTCTTGGGCTAAGGAGCCCTTATAGATCCCCGTTTAGGGTTTAGGGTTCAGGGTATAGGGTTTAGGGTTTAGGGTCTAGGGTTTACCCTAAACCCTAAACCCATTATGGTAACAGTTCCTGAACAAGAACCCACGTTGTAAAGCCCTCGACTCCCGGAGCTCCCTCAAGGAGCTTTTTTGATCCCCATTATGGTAACTTAGGACTTATAGATCGGTTTAGGGTTTAGGGGTTTAGGGTTTAGGGTTAGATCCCCATTATGGTCCTTATCTCTTCTAAAGCAGGAGCTTCGCTCTTTGGTGGATTTCCTGGGATGGCAGCAGTTCCACCTCTTGGGCAGTTCTTGGGGCACGATCTTAAGCCAGGCGGCTCTTTTGGTGGCTTTCTTCTTACCTTTGGTTAGTAGGGAATTAATAGATATTAGGGGTTCCTTTAAGGGATCTATAGGGTTTAGGGTTTACTTACCTTTGGTTAGTAGGGAATGGAGGAATGGGGTACAATTATAACTACTATTACTACCATTCCTCCATTCCCTACTAACCAAAGGTAAGTCTTATAGTAGACCCCCAAAAGTTGAAAACCGGATTACGGACAGCTAGTGCTGGTCCCCATACATTACTCTTAAGGGTTGAGGCTATTGGATTTCCAACTTTGGGGCTTATACTGTATAGGGGCCTTAATAGTTAGAGTAGGGTTCCTTTCAAGGGGTCCAGAAGGGTTACTATAAGGGGCTATTATAAGGATTTAGTGTGGGGGCTTAAAGAATTACCTATATTAGGGTTTACTATAGGGGATTAACAATTACCTATACTATTTTGGGGGTTCCTTATTGAAATTATAGTATAATGGGCCCCAAAAACCTATTCTAATGATTAAGGCCTCTATATTAGGCTTGAAGGTTCCTTCCCCCTCGAGCCTTGTCGTGAACAGTAGTATTTTGGCTATAAGGGGTCTGGATACGAGTCAGGGATTTGGCGATGAAAGGTTTAGGCATCAGTAGGTGTTAGGATCGGGGTTGGAAGTTGAGGTGTTTCCAGTCCAGAAAGGTTCAGGTATTGAGGTGGTTTATGAAGTAAAGTTCTTATTCTTACTCTTCCCCGAAAATATCACCAAAGCAACTTCCACAAAAACCCTGCGCAGCCTTTGCTGCACTCTACCCTCACCAGAATCCCTAATCTGATCCGTTTCCCGGAAAGCCTAAGTTCCAAACCCAGAATACTTCATGTACTGAGGCCGGAAAGGTACCAACCAGGAGGTAGGGTGAGCTCAAAGTATAGCCCATTTGACGGTCTACGGCTTAAGATTTGGGGTTTAGGGGTAAACTCGAAAAGCGCTTGCTTAAGCCGTTAGTTTTGGAGAGCCAGAAAAACATCGACACTCAAGCGCATGGAGAGTGATTGAAAAGCCTGCAAAATCAGCCAATACACACCTTGAGCCTTACAAAATAGAAAAAAATAACACAAAGCACAACTATTCCTGCAAGTACTAGTTGACCCGCCAGCCCATAAGCGAAGCCAACAACAGACACACCCACACACACACACACACCTATACTCTATATATATATATATATATATCCATCTCTATCTACATCTATATCTGTATATGTATCCGTCCGTCTCAATATCTATACTTTTCCTATACCCATATCATCCTATATTTACAGTTCTGTCTATATCTATCTCTCCATATACATAAGCGATTTTATAAATGTATGAACAATTACCTACAGATACATATATACATATATACATGAGAGTAGATCTACATGCAGGCGGATGGTGTTCAACATCAAGCCCGAAAATCTAAGCCAAACAACTTTAAGTAGCAATGAGCGAAGATAGCCCCAAACCTTAAAACCCTAAAGCACTGAAGCCCTAAACCCTAAGCAAGAAACAGGAGAACGACGAATGCCAGGCTTATATCTTCACGAAGGATCCGCGCCTCCGTGCGGTGATACTCTCCGGGCCCCTCAGCGATGGGGACCGCTCGGAGGGAACGGTTTAGGGTTTAGGGTTTAGGGGTTTAGGGTTTAGGGTTTAGGGGTTTAGGGTTTAGGGGTTAGGGTTTAGGGGTTTAGGGTTTAGGAGTTTAGGATTTCCTCTTTAGATGTTTAGGGGTTTAGGGTATTCGGGGCTTAGGCTTTTGGGGTTAGACTTGAAATGAGGAGGATTTAATTGGGGCTATAAGGAGCCAAGGCTTTGTACAACAGGCATTTCAGGTCGTGTTGAGGTTCTTGGAATCTCGGTTTATTAGTAGGGCTGGGGTAACTCCATTTAGGCTACTTATAACCCTACTTATAACCCACTTACTAAGTCCCCTGGGCCTCCAAGTAACGGTTTTTTCGGCATTGTGAGGGGTTTGATGACCAGGCTTTCGGCGCTGGAAAGCCGTGCGGAGTCACGGTTCTAGGATGCATGGGCGGAGTGGCTTCGAAGGCTTCTTTGAGATTCCTGGCTGAGTCGATCACGAAACAAACGCAGGCGAGTGTTGGCAGTTTCTTTTACCCTGGGACCCAAACCTCTATCGGTGTTTCCTAGCCTCGCAATACCTTGCATGAAACCGCACTGTCACAACCACAGCCAAGATGACACCCTGTGCAATCACGTATGAAGTTGCATGCGCAGTTTCTGAACAGATCCCTTCCAAACCCGTGAAGCCACCTCAAAAGGTGCATCCGAATAAAGGTGCATCCGAATCATGGCCCTCCGGCCCAGACCCTATGCCTCAGACCCATACGATCCCATAAAGCATCATATTCTGCTAGCTTCGACTGCAGTCGAGCCCAGCACCCTAACCCGTCTCCGCACAACACGAGAACCCCCATAGTTGTACCACTCTCTTTGAAGCCCTACCCTAAAACCCTAAATCCTAAAAAGACGAGCCTTACACTACCCCCCGAAAGCCCGAATGTTTTGGATCCAGGACCTCTACTGGAAGTCCCAGTGGGATGCAACTCAAGGTAACCTGGGCTCCTTACCTTTCTTCGTTCAGGCGCGCTGTGGCTTGGTTTATACGGGGGGGAGAGATGGGTAAAACTAAACCCAGACCTCTAACCCTTAATCCTACACACCCAAGCTTCGGGTTGAGTCTGTTCTGTGCTGTTTTGACCTGGTCAGTTATACACAATCGCCCCGTAGTTCAAGCAGGCCCTTGAAAAGCAACCTGTGCGTTTAGGGTTGTTGAAGGTCAAACTGCACTTTAGATTTGGGGCTTTTCTAGGACGGACCTAGAGTAGGCCCTTATTCCCCTTGTTTAGGGTTCAGGTTCCCTTATAAGCCCCTTTAAACCAAAAAGGGCACCCCTTTTTTATTCCTAGGTTACTCTTGGGTCTAGTTTTGGGATCTTATGGAAGTCAGAGGTTCCCTCTTGCTTCTTGCTCTTGTTCCAGGGATCTTTGCTTGAAGTTCCAGGAGGCTTAGGGTTTAGGATTTAGGGTTTAGAGTTTAAGATTTAGGGTTTAGGATTTAGGGTTTAGGATTTAGAGTTTGGGGTTTAGGCCTGAAGTTCCAGGAGGCGCTGTGGAAGCTGCAGACGACAGAGGCATTTGATTCCCGTCTCTATGCCGCGGAGGATCAGATCCTAACGCCCTGCCTCTGCAAATTGGTCGGCTTTAATATAGAAGGCTCAACAATTACTAATTAGTACTATTTTGGGGGGTTCCTTATTTAAGTATCGTATAATGGGCTCCAAAACCCTATTCTAATTATTAAGGCCCCTATACTACGTGTCTTTCTTGCTCAATTTTTCGATGTTGCGGGTTCAGCACAGGGCTTGTGGCTCCCTGTTATCCACAAGGCTGTCATTAGAAGCAAACGATTTGAGGTTAAGTCCCCGAAAACTCGGAGCCCTATGCGCTAGGATCCTTGCTGTAAGGACCTCTACATAAGGGACCTCCACCACACAATTGTCTGACAGCCCCAAGCCGAGAAGACAGGTCCTTCTTCACTACGCGGACTATTCCCATCCCTGACTGTTTCAACGCCGCGAAGCCCACGTCCAACACCAGCAAGGAGACGCCAACTGCACAGCAAAGCCTTTTGACAGTTAACAAGCATATAATGTACATAGGCCTTAAAGGGTTTCAGTAAAGTAACCTTCTAAGGCCAAGGTTTGTGCTGCGTGGGTGAAAGCATGGAGCTTGTAGTATGCTTCAACGTCGAAGCCCGCTGTCCTTAATTCATCGGAAAACTGCCTAAGCTCCAGTTGACAGCCGTTGGCCCTAAACACCCCAAGCCACTCGCAAGCCAGAAAACAGCTGGGGCGACGCATTGCAGCAACCAGGCCATCTACGTGGGAATGCAGGGTGCCAGCGAGTTTGTCTTCTCTGGTGTTCTGGGCCATTTCAACTACACCCCACAGCTGCCGGAGATCGAGAACCCGGTGCAACCTTGTATGTCTTGTAGTAGCCCTTACGGTTTCCAAAGAACTCCCTAAGCCCTGAGGTGCTCTTGACTTTCGGTCGCTACGATACCATGCGGCCCCCAGTAATCGATGCGATGTACCGGATGCACTGCTGAATTAAGGGTTTAAGGTTTAGGACTTACTACAAAAGTTAAACCCCGAGGCCTGCACCCTCCCAACATCCCAAGCCTCGGGGTAGGGTTCTGGTGAGCGTGAACACAGAGCTCTGAAAACTAGGGTTTAGGGTTAGGGTTTAGGGTTTAGGGTATGGTGAGTGTGTACGTTGGGTTTGAATATTGCGATACTCGCAATCAACACCCATCTTCCCAGTTGAAGATCCTGGTGTTGTAGTTAAAGGGTGTCTCAAGGTGTTTCAGGGGACCTGGGCTTTAGCTTACGGGTTTAAGGTTGGGGCTTGGGGGGCCATGAAGCCTGGCCTTGTCTTTGCCTGGGGTTGTTGGGAATGTACCTGGACACCAAATAGCCTTCCTTTGTTGGTTTTTTTAGTCCGGTAGGTTATTTGGGGTTAAAGTAAGACTTAAACCCTATGGACCCCTAAGCCCTAAACCGGTAAGACTGCCAGGGATGCTCAGGCTTCTCTTCTGAGACCCCGCAGCCTCCTACCCTGCACCCGAAACTCATTAACCTCCATTATCTTCATTTCTGCTTGAACACACTGAGAGATTATTACTATTACTATTATATTATTATTACTATGACTGTTACTATTGCTATTACTACTAATTTAATATGTTTAATATGGCTGTTGTTGGGGGCCCCGTAAGTTCTGGATGTGGGTGTCCAGGTGTGGATCGGGATCAGGGACTGGGCCTCGTTTCTATCCGAACCAATGGTAGTACGCTCTTATTTAGACGAGCGACTAATGGAAACCCTAAACCCTGAGCCCTAAACCCTAACTCTAAACCCTAACTCCTAAACCGTAAACCTTAATGGAAACCTTAGACCCCCAAACCCTAAACCTTAAACCCTCAACCCTAAACCCCTAAACCCTAAAACCCCAAAGTCCAAGGAACCTGCCGCGCGTCTGGAAGGCCATGATGCCCAGATCTGGCCACGTCTCGATGACTCTCGGAGAGCAAAGGGGTACTTTTAAGAGTTTAGGGTTTCAGGCTTTAGGGTTTAGGGTTTCAGGGTTTAGGGTTTAGGGTTTCAGAGTTTAGGGTTTCAGGGTTTGGGGGTTAAGGGTTGTTTCAGGGTTTAGGGGTTTAGGGTTTAGATGGAGAGAGCACTAGCTGTGCTGGTTGAGGGAGCGCTGTTCACTGTCCCTTCGGGCTCCTGATTTTTTACTTCTAGCTTCCTGAGTGGTACCCTTTTGCCCTTTTTATTGTCCGGTCCGCTGATTAAAACCGAATAGTAGGAAAAAGGATACCCTTATCATGATGGGGCTACTCAGGAACCTAGACTTCTTCGATGATGTACGCCCAATGCGCGCTTTTAAGCTTAAGGGGCGAACTTCTTCCGGCTGACGGGAGGTGCAAACACAAGCAGGTTTATGTTTCAGGGATAGCTGTAGGGTGAGACATACTGTTGGTAAGAGGGGGGTTCCGGTGAACTTCTGTGTGGCTAGCGCTGAGGAGCCAGTGGGCATTTCGGTGTAATTAGGCTTCCATTGGATCCACTGACCCGTAAGCTCCGAAAAAGCCAGGCAAATAAGTGTGTTGTAAGGAGCCGTAATTTAGGGCCACTTCGCCAGTAGTTCCCAGGATTGACGACCCGCGCCTGATGAATGATGTGGTCGGTGAATTCCTTGCCCGTGAGGAAGCAGGCTGATCGCGAAAGATCTATCTAGAATCTAGAAGAAAGCTCAAGCAATCACGTTCCAGGAGTGCTTCCTAAGACATGAACACTTTGATCCTACGATAGACACCCGCCTAAAGTTAAAGGGCATTGAACGAAGCCTCCGATGTAAGATCCTTGAATGTATCGTGGTCTTCGGGACCCTATTGCAAGCCCACGTGGACCCTCGAACATAGTTCCTTTTACTCTGGTTTCCGAACGTCATCCTAAGAGTCCATGTGCCCCATAATAGTACAAGTTACTTTGGCCCCAAAGTACCTACATAAGGATTACAGTACATGCTATGTGAGTGCGTGGACCCTTAATGTCATAACCATAAGCCAGGTGATTCAGAACCAGGTGCTACAACTCCAGGGTCCTGGCTTTGATCCAAAACCCAAAGCCCTAAGCAGGATGGGAGTTATGCACTAAAACGGATATAACCCTAAATCCTCATGAAATCCTATGCCTTTTAGTCCGAAGCCCTAAACCCCAAAGCTCCATGCCTCACACCCTACCCTCCTGACCCTCATCCCCACGTCCCGTATTTTGTATGAAATCCTCATGCAGAACGCTGACTAATCCCCAATCCTTAATCCCTAAACCCTAAACCCTATTGTAAACCCTAATCCCTAAACCCTCATCCCTAAACCCTAATCCCTAATCCCTAAACCCTGTTATAAACCCTAATCCCTGAACCCTAAACATTCCATTCTTAGAGGCTCTTTGGCCGGTTTCCATCCGGAGGAAGCCATCGATGCTTCTGCGGTAGAGTCCGCAGGACTCTCATGGCTTCCCCCGGGCCCCGAAAGGGTTCCTTTCAGGGCTCCGTTTGGGGATCCCTTAAGGGTTCCTTTAAAGGAATGCTTAAAGGGAACCGAGAAGGAGCACTTAATGGAACCCTTAATGGTCTTATCAGGTTCACCAGTCGGGGTCAAGGGCTGCTACAACTGACAAGGGTCAAAAAGGGGGGGTTCTACAGGAGTTAGCAGTGCCTGAAACTTTCTTACACCCGGATCCCGCAAGGGTTTCATCTGGGTTCAAGAAGGACTCTATAGTCTGTTCCAGCCTATAAGGGTTTGCGTGAGGTGAAGTTAGGCTTTAAAGTGTAGAGATGTATAGAGTACCGGCCTTTGAGGCTCCATGCTGTAGGTTCTGAACACTGGGTGCCTTCAGGACCGCTTCGAGCCAGCGTTGACAGCGCTACCGGCGACTTGATTGAACATGGACGAACGAAAATTCCCATAACCGTTGAGTAGAGGTCCTGACCCTGTAAATAGAATTTGGTCCTCCGGTTCCAGTTGACGACATGCGGCTCTTTGAGGTTTTCGGCCGTCAGAAGTCTCAATCTCAACCCCTGAACTCGAGATGTAAGGAACGACAGCTATCACAACGGCTGTGGTGGCAGTGGCAGTCCCGGCATTTTTGGCTGGCTTTGTTTGTCACTGGCGGTTCTTTCCGAGACGCCCAGTCGTACAATCATTCCCACCGCTGCTGTGACGATGCTCGCAAGGCGTGCGATATCGATTCGATAAAAGGCAACACAGTGCGACACGTGCATTCCCTATGCTTTCGGACTTTTAGCATCAAACGCCTTCAGCACACAATCCTTTCATCATGTTTTTCTTGCAGCGGGTAAGGTGCCCAACAACTTGGGTTCATAGTTGGGAACAAAGGGAAAACCCTAAACCCTAAGCCCTAAACCCTAAGTCCTAAACCTTAAAGGCTAGTCCTATGTATGGACCTGCTCGAGTTTCCGCAAGCAACAGGCTCCTTGTTCGAGGTGCTCACATGGGAGTTTCCGAAAAATCGGGGTACCTTATTTTGGGGCCCTTAAAATAAGGATCCTCTATTTAGGGTACTCTTTTAGGGTCCCCTATTTTGGGAAACTCCCACATCCTGCCGGACTTGAAGATCCCGGAGTTTCGGACAGCTTAGGGAGTTCTACAGCGGAATGCGGACAGGCTTTGTAGATGAGGAAGGTTGAGGCTTCAGAGAGCCTCCACGGGGTTTTGGGTAAGACTCTTCACGGCTGAGACATTGAGGCATGGAGTTTAATGTACCCTTTAGCCTACACCCGAAAAAACCCTAGGCCCTAGGCCCTAAATCATTCTGGGCTGCCAGGGCAGGGGACGAGACAAATCTTTTGTGTCCAGGTTTGATATGTTGGACGGGTATAGATATGGCTGATTGGGATTGTTGGTAACTGTATCTTTTGAGTTTTGTCGGGGCCAGTTTCACAGAACCCTAAACCCATAAACTCCAAAGCTTAAACCCTCAGCCAAGGACCCGTTCAGTTATGTTATTTCCTCTCGAATTCCTGTTCATGTGCTTTCGCAGCTGCCTTGGCCGAAAGGAAGTTCTCAAAGGCTTCAAAGAGCCTCGAGAATGAAGAACTTGAAGGTTCAGGGTTTAGGGCGTAGGGTTTAGTGTAATCAGTTATCTACCTGAATCCTTTGCATTCAAGCCTAAAGCCTATAAAGGTCGGCGTAATCATGAACGCTATCCCGTTACAGTCCTTGTAGCACCCGCAAAGACTATACTATCATATACTAATTGTGAGTATTCCGGTCCATATTCGACCATGAGCTTAAAGCCCAGAACGACCCTTGCGTCCATTAGCAGCGGAGTCCAGAGACTACAACGGCGCCAACCCGACCGCCATGGTGCAGGGATCATGGAGGAGCCATGAAAATGTACCGAAACCCTTAAAAGTAGGTAAAGTAATGGCACAATACCTATAATTCTAAAAAGGCTATACAGGTAGGGTTCGGGGCTTCGGGTTTAGCCATGAGTCCTGTCTCGTTTTTTTTGTTGGCTGTGTGTCCAGCTGAACAATGGGAAAGATGCGCCCTGGTATTTCGTGTTTTTCATTGGTTGCCGCGGAACTAGACTGCAGTGACTACAGGTAGTTGTGTCCTAGTTAGGGTTAGTGATACAGCCTATGCAGCGTATGTGTGCATGTCCAAGGCCCATGGAGGGACCCCAAGTGATGGTCTTAGGGCTTCAAGACCCGTACAGGGTTCACCCTAGAGCTCCACATAGGCCAACGTCGATGCACCGCTCACATGTTCGGTTGAGTGTAGGGTTTACGGTTGGGGCTTGTTGATTATTATAGTTGGACTGTGAACTTCAGTTACTTGTAGGTATTGTTTGCATACCCAGGGCCTGAGCGCCAATGCCGGTTCCTCTCGTCAAGGTTTGGGATATGCCGGTTTTGCTTCCAAAGGACCCGAAAGCTCTGATTTGCTCATGCACTGCTTGAAGACAAGGTTTGTCCACGTTCGCGTGGGGCCTCAAGGCTGCTTGTAAACGTTGCTAGCTACTGTAGCTCCTTCTCGCGGCAAAGGACGCCCATGCTTTCTTTCTGCAGTGTGCTCCAGCTGAAGGATGTCTGGTTACTTGCGGTGAGCTACTTGCGAAGGCGACGCCTGAACCGCAGTGTCTGCAATGCCGTGCACAGAGCCCACACCAGACCTCAACGCTTCTCGCAACTCCCTCGTGGATGGACACCCTTGACCTTAACCTTCGATCCTAAACGCTAAACCCTAGACTATCATCTTCTAAACATTTCGACCCAAAGAGCCGTAAAGTCTTGGGCCTTAAACCAGGCTCGACCAAAGTGAAACTTCTTATGGGATCTCTGACGAGGCACCGCATGTGTATTGCTGAATGGAATCCCCAATAAAGCCTTGTTTTTTCTAAACCCTTCACAGCAAAGATTCACCTACATAGACCCGGCATAGTAAGCAAGAGACCGACCTCTCCCCGACCCCGTAAATCCCCACGAGAGCTCCAACTATTACTGCAATAAGACCACATCCTAAACCCGAAACCCTAGACACCCCGAACACGAGACCGCACCAAGCCCCCACAAACATCGCATAGTCTCAACCCCACTGGTGGAAAGCTTTCCAGGAGCAAAGAATCTCCTTTTGGGGCCTTCCCGTCTGCTTCTCGCATGCACTTGGCTTAAGTGTTCAGGGCTCATGGAGTTCAGTGTTAGGGTGTCAGGGTTTCGGGTTTAGGGTTTAGGGGTTTAAGGGTTTCGGGTTTAGGGTTTAGGGGTTTAGGGTTTCGGGGTAGGGGTTTGGTATTTAGGGATAAGTGCTTGGCAGGCTCATGGGGTTTAGGGCGGTTTAGCGTGTTAGTGTTATGGTTCGGGTATGCGTATGGCTTTGGACTCCTTTAAAGGGATCTATAGGGGTTCCTGTTGAGGGTTCCTATAAGGGATCTATAGGGTTTAGAGTTTAGGGTTAGGGAGTTCCCGAAAATCAGGGGTACCTTATTTTGGGGTCCTTATAATAAGGATCCTACTATTTAGGGTACTATATTCGGGTCCCCCATTTTCGGAAACTCCCATGTATAGGCATGAGGGACCCTATGATACGAATACAACGAGAAGAACGCTAATATAGGGACCCAAATAAATGCCAATACTATTTTGGGGCTCCTCATTATAAGTATAGGATAATGGGCCCCAAAACCTTAATCTAAGTATTCAGGCCACTATATATATTGTATTCCTGTCTTTCTGTCCGCTAAGTTGATAGGGATTCGGCACCAAGGAACTGAACTCAAGTCACATAGGGGCCTGAATAATTAGTGTTGATTCATGGGATTGACTGGTCTCTGTAGATCCGTAGCCCGGTAGGTCACCCTCATTGGGATTTAAACCAGCTGACGTTCCCTCAGTACTCATCTTGTAGGTTGTGCCCCTTCGCCTTTGAAACAACTCCGTAGTTGTTTCAGTCACCGCGCAGGGGGGTTTCCATGGGAAGCTAACACAGCAATGGCAATTCCGAATTTTACGCGCCGCACAAAGTAGAGTGCTATCTTTCAGCTACGCCTACTTTGATTAAAAGGTGCGAGGCCCTGACGGCATGTCCATGTGCGTAGCTTGAACATTCGTGCCTCGTCAGTACACACATGGAGGTGTGCCCAGCTGTACACTCACGTCTTATCAAAGACACTGGGATTTCACGATTAGAATAGGGTTCCTTTCAAGGGTCTTATCAGGGTTCCTTTACAGGGGTCTTTAAGGGCTATTAGAAGGATGTACTACAGGGACCTTAATAATTAGAGTAGGGTTTTGGGGTATCTTATACTATACTTATAACAAGGAACCCCCGAAATAGTATTAAGTGTGTAATTATTGAGATCCCTATAGTACCCATGCCAGGCATCGTAGATACAACTCCTTGCTGGTTGCCGTCTCTCAGGTTCTTTGACACCTTATCAAACACTGTAGAAGTTCGTTCATGAAACCCGCAAGAAGCGGGGGGCCTACTAGTAGGGTGTACCTTAACGACAAATAACCTTTTGCGGGATTGATATGAAGAAACCATAATAAGGAACCTTAAAAAGGCATGTTTTACAGAGCCCAGGTATGGTTTAGGATGTGTGGCTCGGGTCCCGTGTATTGAGATTCTTGCAAAAACGATGCTATGGTCGCTGGGTTCTATACTAGCGCACTCCTCCCATATAGACAACCCTCCCTCATCCTTGAGCTGACCCAATCCTAAACACCCGCTTACGTTTGCCCGTACGTGTCTAACTTGGGCCCACTCAGCAACAGTTGGATAATATTCACAGTATAGGTATATTAGGACCTGAATAGTAGCCCTATTATAGACTGTTACTGTATGGGGGGGGGGGGCAGTACCCAATGTCTAACGATTGTGCGCTCTTGAGGGGCTCTTGTGGGTTTTGGTTTTGGGTGGTTGAGGATTCCTAAACCCGAATCCGAGACCCTGAACCCCTAAACCCTAAACCACCCTAAACCCCAAACCCCAAACCGTAAGCCCAAGAAACCCTAAGGCCGACAAACCGTAAGCCCCAAACCCGGGATGCCGCTCTTCCAACTTCCTGGCTTCTTCCTTCCGAAAGCTGCCGTGAAGCCCCGAAGGTTATGCTTTTCCGGGTATGGCTTTCAATTTTTTGGGGTGTTTAGGGCTGTTTGGGTTCAGGGTTTCGGGGGGTTCGGGTTTATAGGGTTTGGAAAAGGGAGCGTTTTGAACCTCCGAAGACGGGATGGTGCTATTCGTAGTTGGGGAATCCCTAACCCCCAAGGCTCCATGATCCTCTGCGCCTTCGCAACTGGCGCCATTTTACAAGATCAGAACAAAGGAGCCCAGAGACTTCCAAAACCCCTTAATTCAGGAATATACCTTAAATCGTATTAGGGATCCTATTATAATTTAAGGTATATTACTTACTTAAGGGGTTTTGGAGTCTCTGGGAAAGGAGTATCAGTGTTCGCGGGAGCCCCAAATCCCAGAGCAAGAAGGTGGATTCGGCACTCCGCTCCTTCAGCGTGTTGTCCCGGCTCCTTCAGCAGTGTTGTAGGGTTTTAGGGGTTTAGGGTTTAGGGTTTGTCGGACTGTCCACTGTCTGGCTCGGACAGCGCACGGAACAGCTCAACCGCTGTGAACATCACCCAAATCTTCATCTCATCCATTTCCTGGGTGACGACATTCAACGCAGCTTCCAAGCAAATCAACGGAGCGGCGGCAGCGGACCCTCGAAAAGAGGATTCGGTCCTCGATCAACACGGTGCAGATGACGCAGAAATACAAAGCGTCCACGAAGGACGAGCAGAAGAAAGCGGAGCTAAAAGTACCTACAGTACGGGGACATGTCTGCAAGGCCTAAGTTTATAGACCTTCTTGGCACACGAAGCCTTAGGGAATAGGGCTCACTCCCCTGTTTCAGTCCCCTGACCTAAGCCTAAACTCTTAAAGCTCTAAGCTCTGAAATTCTAAAACTCCAAAACCCTAAAACTTTAAATTCTAAGCCTTTAGAACCCAAGACTCTAAACTCTGGGCCTTTCTTTCACCCTGAAGACCCTTATCAGAAGCGTCAAACCCCCAACGAACGAGACCCAGAGGGCAGCAAGCTCAGGAATACGTGCGCCCTTCCAATCTTGGTTTGCTTGGTTCGCGCGGAGCCTATGATCCGCCTTTTAGGAGCCTCTCGGGATTCCTGGTAGTAGAGTAGGTAACCTTTAACCTTTTGGGGTAGTATAACCCCTATATAATCCTTAAATTATGAAAAAGGTTAGCCTTTGGTTCCCCATGATACCCGACAAGTAGGGATTTGGGGTGAAGACTCTCAAACCCCAGGAGTCAGAAGCCTCTGAAAGGGAAAAAGGGTTACGGTCCTGTTTTATGGGGCATCAATAATTAAAGTAGGGGTTCCTTTAGAAGCTAAAGCTGAACCCTACACCCTGTAAACCCTGAACCCAATGCCTGAATACTGGGTTTGGATCTGGGGCTTGGGGGCCTTAAGGGTTTGTTCAGGGTTTCTTTAGCACTTGTTCTGAGGGTTTAGGGTTCACGGTTCCCTGAAGCTTGAAATTATAGGGCTAGTGGTAGCATGTATGGAGGGTTGCACAAGGCCCCGGTTTTCAATCATCGGTCCGCGAGACTTAAAGCAAACATTCCTGCCAATGACCTTATTGACTTCTGTCTACAACAAGTATGCTAACCCAGAGGGTCCGCATGTACTACCATTATGGAATTGGGTCCCCAAAACCATAACAGGGATGGTCTTTTGGGACCTAATTCCATAATGGTAGTATATGTGGACCCTTAGGGTAAGGAACCATGAGGATTCGTTCACCGTATTCTTCATGCCCCTATATTGGATGAGAATCCGTCAGTATGTGCGTGGGGTAGCCCTACTACAAAGCGTTTTCGAGAGTATCCAGCATGGGGCATGCAGGTCACTGCATATGCTCAACTCGACCAACACTGCATACATGAACATACAGGTATGATATGTAGTGAGATATCGTTACATACATACATACATACACAAACACACATACATACGTATATGTACATGCATATACGGGGACAGAACGGCTCACGTTCCACGTTGCTATTTTGGGTATCTATCTTCATTGCTGTCGGTTCCTGCTCACATTTGTATGTGCATACACTGTCGCATTCACGCACACACACACATATGCCGCACACATACCCACATACCTACCTACATACACACGTCACATACATAATTACATACATACATACATACATACATACGTACCTACTTACCTACGTATTTACCTACGTACATGCCTGCCTAAATGCATACATGCAACAGACAAACAGCCAAACACACAGCCAGAGACAGACCGACACACAGGGACTGAGACAGACAAAGACACAGACGGACACAGACAGACAGAGACGGACAGACAGACAGGCAGGCAGGCAAGCAGACAGGCAGACAATATACATACAGACCTGCATTTGCCACGTCAATGTTTGTAAAGCGTAGTCCGTATCATAGCTTGGCACATAGCAATGTATGCACATACATACACCTGTGTGTGTATGTATGTATGTATAAATAAATAAATAAACAAAAAATTAAAAAAATATATAAATCTGTACATATGTATATCCATATGTGTATATATATATATACATATATGTAGACGTAGAGACACACATATACATACGTACGCACATACATACATACATATATATATATATATACAAAACATATTTATTTGCACACACATTGTCACATGCATGCATACATACATGCATACATGCATACAGACATACATACACATGTGTGTACATATATTTACACACATATATGTATGCTTGCACAAAAGAAAATGGATGAGTTGAGCAAAACAGACCCACACACACACACATGTCCAACATCCAGGTCTGTCCTGAGCTCGGCATCCACGCCGAGCCTGGGCCTTCGCACAAAGGCAGATGTGTGTTGTTAGGGTTTCGGGTTTGATATTACCGGCTTCAGGTCACATGTTCGTGCGGCAGTGTAAACTATATCCAAAAAACCGTGTGGCTTTTTGGGTAAGGTTCCTGCAGAGCAGCTACGTCTGAAGCTATACGGACAAAAGATCGTATGCAAGGATACCTGGTGGAGCCTCAAAGGGCTCCGGTGCTGGTTTCTCTCCCTCTCTCTCTCTCTCTGTCTGTTTCTGGATTTCAGACATCATTCATATGTGCCGACTTGGCAAGGTTACCACACTCCCTGACAGCCTCATTCCAGATCCTCTACGACTTAGTAATCCACACTAAAGAACACCTGAATCCTCATGTACAGGACGCCTGCGCGAATTTCTGTCGGGGTAAGAAGGCCACGCACCACGAGTCTGCCCTTGTCCTGCAATCTCTTGCCTGTGTTGTTCGCCATGCTGGTAGTCCTCACTGAAAACTACAAAACCCTCACAAAGCCCTTAACAAATCCTGTAAAGCATAGGAAGCAAGTTTGAATATACACCGTAATGAATTGCAACCCTACAAACCCTTACAAAGAGAGAGAGAGAGAGAAAAAAAAACATCTTCCTTTCAAGTAGGAACTGTGGCTTAGAATTGTCAGTTTAAGGTAGATTCGCCGATAAAACGGTCTGGAACGGTTTGGAAGTCTCTGGAAATGAGCATATTCCCAAAGGTTGAGTTCTTTTCTCGACCCAGTATCTGTCGTTGAGTGCTTGAGGGTTTAGGGCCTTGAGATTCGGGTTTCGGGTGTGGTCTGGGGCTTAGGGTTTCAAACTAATTTCGTAAATACTGTTGGCGTGCACATGTGGGCGTACAAGCTTCGTTGCCCTTGCCTACCAGGTTTGCCTCATTCAGGACCCCGGTGAGGATTGCATGGCGGCGATTTCAATCCCACATCCAAACCCTACACCAGCAATGCCTGAGAACAATTTTTCCTGGCGGTTGGTGAAGACTGAGCAGGTGACCAGCTGACGAAACTTCTGAAAAGCTCTTCCTTGGATGTATGCCATAAGCTTCGCCAGCTCCGATGTTGAAAAGCCGCTTTGTCAGAGCTTCCGCAACGCACACGGCATCCTTCACTTCATCTAGCTGGCATTTGTTCGTTTAAGAGGTACCTATTCCAAGCATGTACTGGGGGCCTCTACACTATGGCCTATGTGTTTTCACATTCATGTTGTAGAATACAATACAGACCAAATACGTATACAATATGACATTACTACCATGTGTCTAGTATAAGATGTTCATACTCGATTAGCGGAATACCTTCGCCAGGCACTTCCCAAGCCGTTGAAGAAGGGCACTGGCACTGGTGGAGCAGTTAGCCCCGCGGCTGAGTTCTAGAAGGTTTCCAGAACGCGAAGGGTTTAGGATTTGGAGTTTAGGGTATAAGGTTTCTAGAAGGCTAACGGTTTAGGATTTGGGGTTTGGGTATGAGGTTTCTGGAACTGTAAAGGGTCGGGGTTTAGGGTATAATTTTTCTAGAAGTATTATTTTGGGCTAAGGCTTCGAGATTTCTAGAAGTCTCTACATCTCCGATGTTCTTTTGGGGTGTGGTGCCTTTCAGGGTTGTGGTATTTTAGGAAGAGATCAGCCTCCAGCTGGTAATCTTCATGAGCTTTAATGTTTCATGAGCGTGTCCTACCAAGTGTGAAACGATAACCCTTCTTGGGTAAGAAAAAGACAAAGGATTGCTGGCAACCTGCTGGGAGGAGCCGGGAACAGGGTGATGCTGACGAATGAACTGGTGATGGTGCTGTCCACAGCAATGTCCGTTTGTTCGTACTGTTATGTGGCTTTGCGTTTTTCTGCGTTACTGCGCACTAGAAGAAAACAACTTGTTTCATATCACCGTCGTCATCGTGATCACCACTGCTACTAGAATTTCGACTGTCATCATGTGGAGCATCCTCGAAATCATCATCGTCATCATCGTCATCCTTATTACCCGGACATTGGTATGCATCCTTCCTCATCAACATCAAAACCATCATCACCGTCGTTTTTGGCAGTATCATCACCATGGCCATGCCAACGGCATATTCAGCACTAGCCTCATCACTGCGTTCAACAGTCGAATCATTTTCGTCCATCTGCATTCTCATGCCGCAAAAGCAATGGCTGTGACTCCACTTACTGATTCGCATATGTCCGATGTTGTTCCTTATGTTAGTGACACACAGTTGGTATTTTTCCTGGCAGAACATAAACACTCTGCAGAAGGCTCCCTGGCCGTCAGAAAATGCCCTGCCGAGCACTCAGTGGCAGGAACGGGTGTGTTAAGTGTGCACGGATGCCTGGTTTGGCTAATACTGAGTTTGCGAATTGTTAGCCGAAGCTAGATGCCAGTGGCAAGAATATGCTGAAGCTGGTCTGCGGCATTCCGAAGGAGTCGAATTGTACCGGTCTTCTCATGTCCAACAAGCAGCAAATATGGGAGTTTCCGAAAATTAGGGGTACTTTATTTTGGGGTCCTTATAATAAGGATCTTACCATTAAGGATACTATATTAGGGTCCCCTATTTTCGGAAACTCCCATATTGTTTGAAGGTCCATCATAGTACGATTCACGAGAACAGGATTCGGGGAGCCTCCTGGTTGCCCGTTCGAAAATAATATAGGGGCCTCAGTAACTAGAATAGGATTTTGGGGTATATTATACTAAGGTTACACTAAAAAACCTAAACCCTAACCCTAAACCCCTAAACCTAAGCCTCGTGGTTGCCCGTTCGAGAAAAAGAAACCTCTTAAAGGAGCCCACTCTGTTTATTCAGGCCCTTCATTGCCAACCCTACACTTCCCTCATCGCTAATATAGGGGACTTAATAATTACCTATATTATTTTGGGTGTTCCTTATTATAACCTTAGTATAGTATACTCAAAAAACCTATTCTAGTTATTGAGGCCCCTACATTATAGTACCCTTATAGATCCCTTACAGTAACCCTTACAATATCCCTTAAAGGAAGCCTGTTCTAATTACTAAGGCAGGCCCGAAACACCTAACCCTAAACCCTAAACCCTAAACCCTAAACCTAACCACCCGAGGCCCCGGCGCCGCCTCCCAAGGCGGGAGCTTGGGTGCCGCGCCCGGCCACCGTGTCTGAGCCCAGGGCCAAGATTTCTTTCCTTTTGGGGCTTGGTTTAAGAACCCTAAACCCCCCTAAACCCCTAAAACCCCTAAACCCCTAAAACCCCTAAACCCCTAAAACCCCTAGGTTTAGGGTTTGAGGTTTAACTAAGATTTGTTTGTTCTGGGGCTGGGTTTAGGGTTTGAGGTTTAACTAAGATTTGTTTGTTCTGGGGCTGGGTTTAGGGTTTGAGGTTTAACTAAGATTTGTTTGTTCTGGGGCTGGGTTTAGGGTTTGAGGTTTAACTAAGATTTGTTTGTTCTGGGGCTGGGTTTAGGGTTTGAGGTTTAACCAAGATTTGTTTGTTCTGGGGCTGGGTTTAGGGTTTGAGGTTTAACTAGGGTTTTACGTATGTTTAGTCTTTTGAAAAGGACCCTAATCCTAAACCCTGGCCAAAGTATATCAAATGCCGCTGGCGTGGGGTTCAGGTGCGAGAGAGTTTCGCGAGCATCTTGTGCCCGAGGCCAAATCAAAGAAGGGCCAAGGCAAAAAAACTGTCGGTAAAGGCGTCGGGATACTACGCAGTGATATACCATTCTAGTCACTACCTAAAACTACCGTAACCGACTTGCTGTCATTATAAGCCCGAATATAGAATTATTGTTATGAATGAGTCCCTTATATCCCGTCACGAGGTCTTGCTTCCTGGTGTTTGGAACGATTTGTGCGTTTCGGAGCCAGGGCTTAGTTGGGGCTTAAGGGGTTTAGGGCTTACACGGTTATGGCGAGTCATGGTGACTCCTGAACCCCAGCCCTTGGTGTGGGTAGGGCTCTGAGCACAGGGGTTTGATTCTCAGCATGAAGCCCCGTGTCCTATGTGCTGTCAAGGGATTAGGCCCTTTTAAACCGCTTCAGGGTGGGTTTTCGTCCGGGTTGGGGGTTCAAGGTCGGGGTTTAGGTCGTCCACCAAAAACCCTGAACCCCGAGACTTTGAATCTTCAACCCCTAACCCTAAACCCCTAAGCTCAGTCTTAAAATCCGTCGCAAATCCCACACCAAGAAGCTCCGAAGTCAGATTTCGTCGGGCCTACGACCGGGGTGACGTTCCTGTCCAGATTAGCCGGCTTCCCAGAGCTTTGGTCATTCGTCGGTTTAATGTTTTCAACCGGGGTCCAGGGTTTAGGGTTTAGGGTTTTTTGGAGCACGTTTTTGTGGTGGCCTTGTTAGGCTTAGGGTTACGGGATTTAGGTTTTTGCTGGGCTCGCCAAAGCTTTGGTCTTCTGTAGGTTTGGGTTTTAGGGCTCGCTTGTCAAGAAACCGTCGTTTAGGATTAAGTGAATTCAGGCATCTTTTAGAAACTGGGGTTCAGAGTTTAGGGCCAAGGGACTGTGTTGAAACAGTGCGTTTCAGAACCGTTCGGGGGCATCTGTGTAATTGCGTTTTGTATCCTTTTCGAGTTCGTTTCGGTTCCGTTTGGGCCCTTTTGGGGTCCGTTTGGGATCCCTTTGGGGTGGGCTGCAGGAACTAAAACGGAATAAAACACGAATGTCTCCAAAATTGGTGTCTTGGGAGCTTTTGGGGGTCAGAGCAACGGACCCCAAAGCGGATCCACAACGAGCCGGGGCCAAACCCGCACCCCGAAAACAAACATGCACCTGCCTCGAGGATTCGCACCCAAGGACGGTTCGTTTTGGTTGCGTCTTGTGGTCAGCCCGCACCCCACTCCTACTCCTAGTTCTACCGCGACTGCTACGGCTACGCTCCTGCTCCTTCTCCTGCTGTTGGCTCTAGTAGTCTTACTCCCAGTCCTACTCCCACTGCTCCTGCTACTGCTCCGTCCTGCTCCTGCAAACTGCTCAGTACTGCTACCACTACTGCTCCAAAACATTCTTCATATTTTTTGCAACATTTGCCGGACTTACGATTGTCATCAACTCTATATTACCTACGGCTGAAGTGGTAGAACACGAGGTTACGAGGGCGTGAGCAAGAGCCTGACGTGGGCCTGAGCCTGTTTGTCCTCTTGAGATGAAAGGGGAGTTTACGAAAATTAGGGGTGCCTTATTTTGGGGTCCTTATAATCAGGATCCTACTATTTAGGGTACTATACTAGGGTCCCCTATTTATGGGAAACTCCCGAAGGTGTTCACAGGTAGTCAGCAATGGATTGGTTTACGCGCTTGCAACAATGGCATTGATTCATTCCAAAACGACCTCTCCGCACCATTGGAGAGCATCATATACGTATATGCTTGTGCATGAGAGTATGCTCAACCCTAAGTCCCAAGCCCTGAACCCCTGAACCCGCCGACTTGAAGGAAGCATCCGGGCATCCGGGCAGTCGGTTGAAGCAGAAAAGAAACACCAGGAATGTAGAGTTTGAGGAGATCGGTTGTTTTAATTGTGTTTTTTCAGTTTGGGGTCCAATTCCCATGGATTCAAGGTGCGTGCTGCGGGTCTGTACTAATGATAGGTTTTATAAGTGTAAACACTTAGAACTGGATTCGGGTTGAGGGATTCGGGTTGACACCAGGGTTTGGGACTCAGCATAGGGATCTGTATTAGGGTTTAGGGTTTAGCCCGCATAAAGACTCATTTTACATGGTTCCGCGTCAATGAATGCCACTTTCTGGGCATGCCAGGTGGAAAGCGCCCTTGGAGAAGTTGGATTACATCCACTTTATGCCCCTCTTCTTTGATGGTCCCGGCCCTGGGAACCTGAAACTGGATTTGATGTTTTGTTTGTAGTGTGTGTCGTTGTTGTTTTGTTTTTGTTCGTGCTAGGGTTTTGTAGATGTGTGAGAGGGTTGTAGCAGAGCTTCAGACAGGGGTTCATGAAGTTTATAAGGCACCGTTAGCATGTACGGGCAACTTTTTTGGGAAGGATGCTGATCCAAAATCAGGGTCTACATAACACTCCCGTTTTGTCTGAAGCGCTACTTTTTGTGCATGGTCTTAGTACTGACCCTGTACGGAATGTATAGGAGCCCTATGACCCTGTACGGAATGTATAGGAGCCCTACGCAACAATTGTTTGTTAGGTTACGGTTGTATAGGTGCGGAATACATACACTCACAAGCCCAGCATGGAGCTTGTGTGTCTTTGCGTTGGTCTGATTCAGGCCGCCCACTCGACAAGTTTATTGCATTTGTTGTGCATTCGTGGCTGCGGGCGAGGATAACACGTTGCTTGTCACTTTGTCAGCTGTTTCAGGGGCAGGTTTGGAGACAAGCTTGATCGGAGGCTTCGACATTTTGTTCAGTTGGGTTGGGAACTTGCGCCGACTACTTCAGGAGATGTGGCCTCCCTTCTGATAGATCCGCTTTTCTGCATTGAAGTATCTTGAAGTGTTTCTTTGTTCCCAGTCGCAGTGCGTAAGCTAAACCCCTGCAGCCCATGTCCTCTTGCGAGGTCTGAAGGAGAAGCAGGACCGCAGCAAACCGTGCGAGAAGTTAAGTGTCCAAAAATAGGCTTTTGGGGATTTGGGTATCGTTTTTGTCTTTGTGTTTTTCAAGAGTTCTGCTTTTGAAGTTTAGTGCTTTGCGGGTTCAGCGGTTGGGAGTTTAGGGCTTTGAGGCATTGGAGTTCCGCTTCAGTGTGTTTACTCTTACAGCTGAGCCTGCAGATGTTGGCCGGTTTACATGCTGCCGAAGACATACATGGGTGGTTGTCAAAATTATGATCCCTTTTTGGGTCCCTAATATAGTGGCACCTAATATTTAGGGTACCCAAAAAGGGACCATAGTTTTGACAACCACCCACATGAGCTCCGAGGCTTGAAGCGAAGTCGACAAAGAGTCAACTCGCCGTTGCCAGAACCTTCCATTGGCATCATTGGTCAAAAGCAGTAATTACCTCAATGCCGTCAGAATAGAACTCGAAGCCCTGCAAATGACCAGGAAGTAGAGAAGCAACCAACAGATCCAAGTACAGATTATTTAGGATAACCCCAAGCCCTACAGCTTGAGAGGCCCCAAACCTCAATTCCCCTGCAATGATGAGGATCCCCAACCATATGGCTTCCAACCCTGCAGCATAAGCCCCGCAAACTTCAATGCCCCTGAAAGTTCGATGAGGATCCCTTATAGAAGCCGTATAGACTCTAACCCGGAAAGGGACTTGACCTTGAACCCTAAAGCCTAACATAGGGGCCTAAATAATTACCAAAGTTATTTTGGTGGTTCGTTATTACAAGTATAGCATTAATGGGTCCCAAAACCCTATTCTAGTTATGAGCCTAATTTGAAGAGGATCCGTATGGCTTTCTCTCCACACATGGCATCCACAGCCTTCTGGATCATGGTGGCAGCAGGACAACGGGAAACGGCGGGTGCGATGCCGAGGGTGTTGATCAGTGTCTGGCTTACGTAGTTTAGAGGGTTTAGAGATGTTGGAGCTATGTAGGAGTTTGCAAAATTTAGATGTATAGAGATCTGGCGCATGCAAACACTCCACGTCAGTGAGGGCTCGTTGGTGAATTCAATCCTGAGTCCGATCGGCCCTAAGGAAAGCCCCTAAACCCTAAACCCTAAACCGAAGCATTTCAGGAACTGTCTTGTTGTGGTCCAGGTCTAGGCTCTACAGTAAAGCCCATAAAGTTGGAAACCTGGTTAAGGCCAAATAGTGCTGGGATTCCCTATACATTACTCTTAAGGGTGCTGGGATTCCCTATACATTACTCTTAAGGGTGCTGGGATCCCTATACATTACTCTTAAGGGTGCTGGGATCCCTATACATTACT